>CAOLHI010006288.1:0-37102 GCA_948474755.1 Ctenosaura bakeri
ACAAGGCACATTCTCTCAGCTTCCGAGGGAGGCAAAGGCAACCCCCCCTCCGAATAAATCTTGCCAAGAAAACCCCATGATAAGGTTGCCTTAGGGTTGCCATAAGTTGGAAACAAAAAAACATAGCAACAGTGTGCATACCAAATTTTTTCTAAGACAAAATAACGTGTTGCAACACATCCAGTCAGAAAACTGTGACCACTGAGCATACCCATATCACATATTATCTCTACTAGATCACCAGCATCCAGCTGATGTAGACAGTTACTTTCTAAAAAGACATAGTGGTGTCCAGTATATCCAAAACAGGGTTCTTGAAGTTGTCCAACCATATCCAGCATCTGGAAAACCAACCAAGCAGATCCACTGGTCACAGACTTCCCCATTAAAGTGGTATGCATTGTTCTTCTGTTGACATGGCATCAGCCAAGATTATACATCACTTTCTACATTGTGTAACTTTATGAATCCAGTGCTATGTTGCAGAAATGTCATGAAACCCTGTTAGTGAATTGCAAAGAGGTGCATCACACCAAGAATGCTCCACTGTTCATTGAGTACTTCTGATGTATGTTGGGCACTTCTGATGTGCACTGGGAACTCCTGTTGTGTTCCAACACTTTCTAGTCAGTGTCCTGATGGTAACTGTTGCCCACTAGTCATTCCACCAGCTACCATTGCACAATGGATGCCCATACATAATAACATCACCGCAGCCCCTAAGTGAATACAGACATTAGAAAACTACTCAGCTCTATTTCTGTCACACATAAATCCACTTATGAAGAAATAAGTCCAATACTGAATTCCAGCCTGCAATTATATCTATATTTGCATCTACATGGAGAAATGAGCAAATACAAACTGTATACAGATCTTTTGTCCTCTCCCTTGCCTGCTTATTCAGGCTCAGCATTCTTCAGCATTGAATATCTGCCTTTTGCACCAGCCTCTAATTAGTGGAGATTGAGATTTCAGTTAAAAAAAAGGAAAGGAAAGGAAAGGAAAGGAAAGACAAGACAGTGGGCCCTTGATATCTACTAGGGTTTGGTTCTAGAACTCTCCACGGATACCAAAATTTGTGGATGCTTAAATCCCATTATGTGCAATGGTGTAGTAAAATGGTATCCCTTTGTCATGTATAGATAACTCCAGCCCCAGAGATTCAGCTTAAAAGTTTGCAAATGCTTTATTCAGGAACTTTAGACTAACAGCAGCACATTCTGGCAATTACCAAGACTAAAAGCACTGTTGGATTTACAGAATCTTATAAGCAGGAACATTACAAATTTGCATGTCCACAGCCCCTATTTGGCAGCTAATTAAACAACTTCTTCTCCAAGTTTCTTTCTCGCATCCTGACCTTGTATCTGCCATTGTTCTCCTCTTATCAAAATTCATTAGAATAACATCGCTTCCTTCCCAAAACATTGTTTTCTCATTCATTTTTCCATCACCCCTTTCCAGCCCCTTTTGTTCCAGGTGCTACATGGTATCAAATAGCAAAGCACTACATAGCAAATAAGCATATGAGAATACACAGCAAATTATATGGCATTATATGATATCAAACATCAAAACACTACATTTCATTGGAATGGCATTAGGATGGTATGGCAGGGAAGCGAAGCCAACTTGATACCCTTATATAAGTTTGCTTTTTGGATTTATTTATTTTTTTAATATTTTCAAGCCATGATTGCTTGAATCCCTGGATATGGAATCTGTGGTTATAGAAGGCTAGCTGTAGATCCTGCAGGTGAGTCTGTCCACCACTACAGCTGGTTCATAGAGATAGACAGGCAAATGAGAAGCCATTGCTGGCTAAAACATATTAAATTCAAATATAACACTTGGAAAATAATCTGATTTGGTAATCTGACTTGATATTCAGCAATGGATCAAGTTGAAGCGGGAGGCTATGAAACTTTTTTTTTCTTGGTTGAATTCAAGGGAGAGAAGGGAAACATTTTGTCATAAATGAAGTCGAGTTGCTTTTAAATAGCCCATGGGACTGTGCCCATATTCCTGTGTCTTTGGAAGAGCTGATAAGTGATGTGTCTGTGATGTGTCCCTTGCTGAGTGCTTAGGGATGCAGAAAATCCAGGCAATTCCTCCCATTTGTCTAATTAGAGGAGAAAAACTGTCCCGCAGCAGCAGTCTCTAAGCAAGAGGGATGATCAAAGAGGGACGACGTCTTGAGCATTAAAAGGTGGGCAGAAGCTCAAATGGCTGGGAAAATGGCCATTAAAAAGAATGAACAAGATGCCCTTCCAAAACTGTTTCTTGAGGTGTGCTTTCTTGATCTTACTCAAGGAAGTCGCAGCCATTCTGCATATCACAGCAGTTTAAAAGTTCAAAAGCTTGCAAGTGTTGCCTACTGAATATAATCTATGCGTTTTTTATGCTCTTAGTTCATGTTGGCATTGAGGAAACCCCTGCTGTTGGCCAACTTTTATGCAACTTTTAAAAAAGCTTTTGTTGCTGTTTTCTTTCAAGTAAAAGAGAAAAGCCATATTTTATGTTAAAACTCTCAACATGCTGTTCAGATGCTAAATAAGCCTATTAAGACTTGACCCATCCCCCTTCCCTAGTCCCAGTATATGGTGGTAGCTGAGAACATTTTGTACACATGAAGAACAGTCGGTAGAAGCACAATTCACTTGTGTTTCCTCATTCATGATTTCTTTGCAAAGCACTTCTGGTTAGTAAAGGGGGTAGAGGGCCAGTGATGGGTGGTTCCTCCTTAGCAGCGCCTTCGAATTGGACTAACAATTAAGAGCATCACTCTACAGGTCCATATTTTCCTTGTAAGAGTCTACTTAAACTCTAAGCTCTATTAAAGAGGCTCTCCTCTTAGAGCCTTTTCTCATTACATTGTTATAGTACTATTATTCCACTTTCAAAGTCCTATGGAATCCTGGGATTTGCAGTTTAGGGAGGGGCATTTAGAATTCTCAGCCAGAGAACTCTTTGGTCTCAGTAAACTACAAACCCCAGAATTCCACAGGATGTTGAAAGTGGAATGAAAGCACTATAACAGCGTAGGGTAGAAAGGCCCTTAGTCCTGGCAGCTTCAGAGAGACTTTGGGAGGGGAGACAAGGACAGGATCTTAGCTCCCAGGCATTGGAACTCCCATCCCAGGAAGTTTAGGATGGTCCCCTTTTTGGTTTTCTTTCATGAGGAAGTGAAAAAAAAATCTACTCCAACAGGTTTTCAGAACTGACAGCAAGGGCTTTTAAGAGTGTCCTGTTCTACTGCTTTTGATCTGTTATCCTTTTTGTCCGGATTTGTCTGAAATGGTTTTAATTCTATATGCATTCTAAAAAGTTTTTGGATGTTTTTATTTCCTTCTTCCTCTGTGCTTTTATCTCTATTTGTTTTAATTTTTGTAAGCTGCCTTGAGTCCCAGGTTTGGGAAGAAGGAGGAACGTAAAATAAACAATAGGAACACAATCATGCATTAGTTCCTGTCATGTTGCCAGCACTTCTAAAAACTGGAAGTATCAGATGGCTGGTTTGCATCTTTTTCACTGATCTTTCTTTCTGTGCAGTCATTCTGTACTTGCTTTGTGTGCCTGCTTCACTTAACAAGAGAGTGTCATTTTGCACAGAGTTTTTTGTGCAAATTGTGGAAACTGGAATAGAAGGGAAAAGGTGGGGGGGTGCGATTTTTGCAACAGAGGTGAGAACTTAGGATTCTGCTGTCTAGAATGATATGATTATTGTTCACCTCTCTAATGTGATTAGAATAATTTTGTATATTTCCAGGGATATTCAGTAAAGTTGAAGGTGATAAGAAGAGGGAATAATACCTCACTGCAGGTGGATTTTCTCAATCAAGGAAACCTCAGCCTTGTGTTTGCAAGATCTGAGAAGTGATAACTGAGGCTGTTTGGGTCTCTCATTCATTGGGTTTCCAACAATAGCAAAAATCACTATGATAAATCGCCTTCAATTTATGTTTAGCAAATTACTAAATCCAGAGACTCAGGAGGAGGAAATATATTGCAGTAGTGGATTAATACATAAAAGGTTATTTCCTTTCCCAAGGCCACCTTTAAGTGCTAACCAAGAAAATAAATCTTGAAAACTTTCTCTGCCCTCAATGCTTTCTCTCCCAGCTTGTATTGCGTAGGCTGCCTTTCATTTCTAGCTTGTTTGCCATCCATTTACTGAAGTTTCATCTCACTTATTCAGAAAGTCGGGGCCACTTGAGACGTCCAGAAAGACTTTCCTCAACTCTCTTCCACCCTTAATTATTCTTAAGGGTCAAAGATGCTTTCCGCCCACCATGAGGAGCCAACCTTTGGTGGAAAGGGTGAGGTATAGACAAACATTACATTGCAAATAAGATCACTCACTGTACAATCCAATATGTTGCCTGTTAAGAAAGCTGCAGTGGAAACAGACACCAAGAAAAGAGCAGGGTAGAAGAAACCGTGGAAGAAAAGAAAGGCAGAGGAACACTCAATAGCAGATTCCTTTAAATAATGACATCTAACAGACGTAAAGAAAAAAAAAGGGAATGGGGAAAAACAGTAACTAGCAACATCTTTAAGACTAAATAGTAGTTTGAGTTTCATGGATTTCAATCTGCTTCATTGAAATCCACTTCCTTTGAAATCCACAAAAGCTCATGCTAAAATAAACCAGTATTTAAGATGCTGATAGATTTCTTCTTTCTCTCTCCCTTTTTATGGGGCAACAGACCAACATGTCTATCTCCTCAAAAAGAGATCTGTCTCTTATATGTGTATTTAGCATTTGTCAAATGGCAGATTGTATCTGAGAATGGCCTGTTGTGGCTACACCAAAATTTAAAAGAAAACCTTGTGGACAAGTTAGAAAGTAAGATTTTTGAGCTTCAGCTTCCATAAATGTTAATCTCAGCCTTTTCCTTAACTTGAGGGCATAAGACAAGACATCCTGGGCCTATAACTTACTGATGATGTTTTCTTTTGGTTAGAATACGTGTTTTACATGTAAAAAGACCTAATTTCAGCTGCTAGCATCCTCCGTTAGGATTTCTGTTCAGTCATATTGCAAAAGACCTCTGCCAATGGAGAGCTTCCTATTAAGGAAGACAACAAATGACCTGGATGGATTAATGTTCTGATTCAGTAGAAAGAGCAATTCATGGGCATTAAAATTGACAAGTTCAGTGATAGTATGCCTCTAAATACCAGATAGTGAGGGCTGCTAAGGTGGCATATCTTTCATGCGAATTTCTCAGAAGCAGATGGCAGGTCTGAGTTGAAAACAGAACTCTAGACGAGTTGGACTTCTATTCCAGTCCAGCAGGGCTCTTCTTATATTCTTAATGTCAAGGGGTAAGTAAGCACTTCTGTTTGTTTGCGATGACAGCAAAAATATCCAAGATTCTTGCAGTACCTTAAAGACCCCCAAGTGTTTAGTTGGCATAAGTTTTAATGGGCTGTAAAGATGTAATTTTTCACTAATTTTGTTCTTAAGGTAAACAGTGAATAATTTTAGCAATTGTTCTTTGCACAGCTAAAAAGTATTTAGGAACTGCATAGTTTTCAAAGACCATTCGGAGCTGGGGACTTATTTATATAAAAGTCAAACTTTCTGGCACAGAAAACAACAATATTATTTTCTGCATACAGAATCAGAGAGGTGGAGGAGAACACAGGGGCCATCGAGTCCAACCCTCTACTATGCAGGAACACACATCAAAGCATTCCCAACAGATGGCCATCCAGCCTCTGCTTAAAAACTTCCAAGGAAGGAGACTCCACTACACTCCAAAGCAGCATATTCCACTGCCGGATAGCTCTGACTGTCAGGAAGTTCTTCCTAAGGTTCAGGTGGAATCTCCTTTCCTGCAGCTTGAATCCATTGCTCCTTGTTCTGGTCTCTGGAGCAGCAGAAAACAAGCCCTCTCCCTCCTCTACGTGGCATCCCTTCAAATATTTAAACATGGCTATCTTGTCCCCTCTTAATCTTCTCTTCTGCAGACTAAACATACCCAGCTCTCTAAGTCTATCCTCATAGGGCATAGCTTCCAGGCCTCTCACCATTTTGGTCGCACTCCTCTGGACTTGCTCCAGCTTGACCATGTCCTTCTTGAGTTGGGATGCCCAGAACTGGACACAGTATTCAAGATGAGGTCTAACCAAAGCAGAGTAGAGTGGTACCAGTACCTCCCTCGATCTAGACATCATACTCCTCTTGATGCAGCCGAGAATTGCATTGACTTTCTTGGCTGCCGCATCACACTGCTGACTCATGTTCAGCTTGTGGTCTATGAAGACTCCTAGATCCCTTTCACATGTACTGCTATCCAGCCACGTGTCCCCCACCCTATATTTCTGTATTCCATTTTTTCTACCTAAGTGTAGGACCTTATACTTCTCTCTGTTGAATTTCATTTTGTTAGGCTTGGCCCAGCTCTCCAATCTATCCAGGTCATTTTTAATGTTGATCCTGTCCTCTGGCGTATTAGCAACCCCTCCCAATTTGGTGTCATCTGCAAATTTGATGAGCATGCTCTCTATTCCTTCATCCGAGTCATTGATAAAAATATTGAACAGCACTGGGCCCAGCACAGAATCCTGTGGCACCCCGCTAGTCACTTCTCTCCAGGATGAAAAGCAGTCATTTGTGATCACCCTTTGGGTTCGGTCGGTCAACCAATTACAAATCCAACTAACAGCAGCCCTGTCCAGCCCGCATTTTACTAGCTTCGTTGCAAGAATGTCATGGGGAACTTTGTCAAAGGCCTTACTGAAATCAAGATATGCTATGTCCACAGCATTTCCTTCATCTATTCAGCTTCCTGTGCAGGAAAAAAAAATGCTCTATTTGGGGACTTCTTATGTGCAAAATTCATATGTGGGGTTCTTTTGCACAGAAAATAGTACTTTCTGCATAGAAATAATCTTTCTGCAAATAAATATTATTTTCAGTACAGAAAATGTTTTTTTTTACCAGAACATGCTGTTTCCTGTGCCCCCCAAAATATGCAAATTTTACATACAGTAACTCTTAAACTGTGAAAATTCTTATCAGTCCTGGATTCTTCTCACCAGGGTTCCCTGATGCCCCAGACATATTTTTTCAAACATTTTTCAAATACCGGTATTTTTGAATAGTCTTTCCTTCCCTAGTGGACTACAGCCAACCATTCAGATGCATTTGATGAAGTGGGCAACAGTTCATAAAGCCTCTTTGCCACATAAAACATTTTTGTTATTATTTTTAAGGTGCTGCAAGCCTCTTTGCTGCTAATGTTCTTAGGTAGGTGAGGAAAACAGGATTTTAGTACTAAAGTAGAATTGTAGTAGAGAACAAAGAAAAGGAAAGACAGTCAACAGCTAGAAGTCCCCCAAGTAGAAGAATGCAGTCCTCTGTATAGGAAGTGGGACACATTTTACCAGAAGGTAGAAAGAAAATATCATATCCAGGACCAGACTGCAGAGGAACAAGAAGTCAGACTTGGCATCAGCTTGATTGTGTAAATCCAGATGGTTCAGACCTGGCTAATAGGTTTCTGCACAGGCAGTGGAGAAGCAGGTGGGCATTTCTCCTCTCTGTGGTACACACACAAAAAGAAAACCCCCAATACCGTGTGTCTTGGAGGCCTCTGCACAGCAGTCAACATACATAGCCTCTGGATATATGCAACCTCTCTGTTTAGAGGGCAAATAGATTTACAAGGATGTGATATACTGGGGCAGTATTTTCTTTGATGGGGTAATGTTGTCACTACACCAGTGAAGCTGTCTTTTTCATATCTAACCACTGCAGGTTTCTCCCCAGACATACATAAATTATGACCAAGAGCCTGCACTGATGAGATAGAGTGTAACCTATGCTCACAACCCCATTCCTATAGTCTTGAATTGAATACGGTTGTTCTGCACCGCACAAAAATGTCCAGCAGCTTCTGTAAAGGAACATAGGCATACATAAAGCAGCAACAGGATGCTGTCCTGTTGTCTTGTAACAACAAAATTTCCTTGTAAGTCACCTGATATCCAAAGAGGCAGTGTATGGAATGGTCGATATCCAACAGTGTCATTCACCTGGGGCAAGTACTACAGCATCAATGGAAGGAATGTATCGTTGGAAGCTGCCTTGGGTCCCAATTCTGGGAGAAAGGCAGCCTACAAATACAATAAGCAAGAGAGAGAGAGAGAGAGAGAGAAGGAAGGAAATCCAGTTCTAGACTTTTTTTTTATTTGCACACCTGTTGGGCCTTACCTGGAGGAGGTCTGCTTGGTAGAAGAAGGAGAGGAGTGCCAGGAGGGAGAGCCCATGCCAGAGCAAGAGGAGGCTGACAGACCTGTTATGACAGAAGCAAGGCCTGGTCCATCCAAGGTAGCACTTGCAGTTTTGGAGGAGAAGGCAGGGTATCTGTGCCCTATCATGCATTAACAGTTCAGACACAAGAAATAGAAATGCCAGAAACACATTCTTCCATTTTAAATAAACTATGCTGAGTTAATGTGGCCAGCAGGGCCAATTTACTGCTGGCTATAAATTAGCTCCCTGGGAATAAAACCGTAAAATCATAAAGTTTGGAAAAGACCACAATTTCCATCCAGTCCAACCTCCTGCCATTCAGGAATATACCATCAAAGCATTTAGGACAGATGACCATCTAGCCTCTGTTTAAAAACCTCCAAAGAAGGAGACTCCACCACACTCTGAGGCAATGCATTCCACTGTCAAACTGCTTTTACTGTCAGGAAGTTCTTCCTAATCTTTAGATGGAATCTCTTTTCCTGTGAAGCTATTGCTCCATATCCTAGTCTCTGGAGCAGGAGAAAGCAGGCTTTCTCCACCCTCCATATAGCATCCTTTCAAATATTTAAATATAATGATCATGTTGCCTCTTAACCTATAAATTAGCTACCTTCCTAGTTTCATCCTTGAAACTAATTTGGATTATGCTTCTACTTCTACGTACATGGTTATCACCTTGCTTCTACGGATGGGATTTTCACCATGGGGCTGGGCTGGATTTCCTTTGGGCAGCCTCTGTAGACTAGACATGTACATTCATGGGTGCTTGCCCACTTTAAAATTAGACAGCAACGATAAGTCAATGGCCTGAAACCAAACTAGAGTAGACCCACTGAATCAATAGAAGGTATGTAGGTCTTGATTTATCATTTGATGATTGATTCAATGGGTCCTCTCCAGCTGTGATTTACAGATAGATTTAGCCCAATACATAAGCATAGACTGGATTTCTCATGCAAATAGGTGTAATGAGAATTATGCAAACAGCAACGCAAACTCGTTTGTCCAGTATACATTCATTCATTCATTCATTCAATTTATACCCCGCATTTTCCTGCCAAGGGACCTAGAACTACATGGCCCACTAGTGCATGCATGTACTATCGCTTTTCTTTTATCAATGTATTTATTTATCTTAACACAAAATAGCATAAACACAAACTAACATTTTTACTGTGAACTAAAATTAAAACACAATACTAAACCAGTAAACTTAAAACACTAACTCACTAAAACACTAACCTATTAAAACACAAAAGGGCTTTGACCTCCCCCCTGCCCGCCCCGCAAACAAAGTAAGCTGCATTAACAGAGGAAAGATTTTAAAAAAGAAAAAGAAAAACAATATTACCTTACCGTTACAGATCCAGCTAAACAATCTTACTGGAATTGCTAATAACCATCTCCACAAATGATTGCATTTGTGTGTGTGTGTGTGTGTGTGTGTGTGTGTACTACTGCTTTTTCAAGTGAAATATCCAACAGTACTTTGCACGTTCTTCTTCCACTAATGGCACATTGGATTTAGGCCAATGGATTGCCCACAACCTCTATGCATCTAGCAGTAATGAAAACAAGTTATGGGTTGCTGAAGCTTGAGTTAAGTTTGAGCAGGGGAGCTAAGGATATTAGCTGTGGACTTATTGTGTTCAAAGTTGCCAGGTTTCATCTGTGTGTGTGTGTGTGTGTGTGTGTTGTATGATGCCAAGTGATTGTACAAAATAAATCCTGATTTCTGCTAATATGCGGGTGTGCAAGCAATCCCACTCATGTGTGTAATCCCTTTGAACTCGAGGGAGCTGTTCACATGCCTAAGTGATTTGCATGATCACTGCTTAAGAGCTGGAATTAGTCCCTGCCATCTGTATTTACAATATTTTGCTAATCCAGCCTTTTAGACACCACAAATAGCCCCCTTCTCTGTGCACCATTATTGATCAAGAGAGAGAGATTTGGTTTGACAGAGGTTTGCGAAAAGCCTTTAAGTTGTCCAAGGAGTAGTCACATTATCAGCTCTTCGAAGCTGACATATGGTAATGTGCAGTTTAATGCCTGCCCTGATGTCCTGAAGTGGTGTCAAGCCACACTACCAGCTGATGCCTGAAAGTTTTATGAGTACAAAAATAAATATCCAAATGATTTTCTGGTGCCATTTCTGGGTTTTATGAGCTCTTTTGCCATTTTGACTGCTTTTGTTACACTTAAACATTCTGTGGCAGAGGGCTCAGGATTCCACATGGCCGTCTTCTTCATTCAGCATAAATTAATCGGATTGTCTCAATGTTTTTTGTATAGCCTCATCGGGAAGTAATTTTAATTTCAGTGACAAGCTTTACAATATATATTTTTCTTTCAAGCGTGTTATCCCGTTGACTGTACATAATCATGTCTTAAAGCCTTAAGTGCTCAGAGGCTCCCTGAGTTACACTTCCCTTGCTTCAAACTTATATTTTAAGTGAGGGCTAAAGGACTGTAATCTAACAGCTTGCAAATTAAATCTATTAATGCAGTAGTAATAGACCTTGTTCTCCCCCATCTGAAAGCAGTCATAAATTATGAACTTGCTTTCCAGATGTAAAGATATGTGCAGAATTTGGAATAATTTGGAACCACTGGTTCACTTTACAAGGAGAAGAAGACCTGGAAATAAAGCTCACTGAACTCAATGGGACTCATTTCCTAGCAGTCATGCATAGATTTGGATTCTTAACGGTATTATCAGAGCCCAAACAGCTGGCTATTCATAGACCATCCAGCCAGGCTTTACCTTTTACTCTACCCCTGAAAGGGATTTGGAAAGGTTAAAGTTGACTTGTCAGGAGGAAGAATGAAATATAAAATAAATTGAATCAGTTTCAGAAATCTGGGTCCCATTCTCACCACACAATTACAGTGCTGTTATTCCTCTTTAAGAGCCATGCTTCCATCTTATGGGATCCTGGGAGCTGAAGTTTAGGGAGGGGCATTTAGACTCTCAGGCAGAGTACTACAAACTACAAAGCCCAGGATTCCGTGGGATGGAAGCATAGTAGTTACAAGTGGAATAATACTGCTATGGTTATGTAAGGCAAGCATTGCCACATTCTCCACCTCCTGTGAAGGTATCCTTATGAGGACTTACAGCCTTCCCTGTTTCCTTCTCATTAAGAAATGGATGAAATAGAAAATGCTGCCCAAGAAATGAGGATTAGAGAAGAAATTTCTTGAAGCAGTGCTGAGAACTAGTAGGCGGCCAAATAATTTGGCCATCATCAGTTATCTTCTGCACATTAAGAAAATAGGAATCCAGAACAAGACTCCAGACAACTTTATTATGTAGTTGGGCTTAAATGTGAAGAAGAAGCCCTTGACTTAACCTATCTGGAGACATTTTAGGCAAGGTCAGAACCAGTAACCTGACATAGAGCTAGAAGTCAACTGTGAAGTGGTGAAGATTTGGAGGATCATACTAGTCTGATTGAGTAGCTTGGCTTCTCAACTAATACTCTTCATGTGATAGATGACAGCTCAGCAGTCAATGAGCAAATTCATTGTACCAGAAACAGGGCCAGTGATGATGATGATGATGATGATGATGATGATGATGATGATGATTTATATCCCGCCTCTCCCCATGGATCGAGGCGGTACTACAACAATACATTAAATACATTAAAAGCATTAAAACATAACCAATCCTCCCCACCCACCAACCCATCTAAAACCAACCCCCTAAAACACATTAACTACAATCAACTATTAAGAACAGGAGGACAGTTGGTGGGAGGCGGTGGAGTACTAGTCTGGGAAGGCCTGTCACAAGAGAACAGTCTTGACTGCTTTTTTGAAGCAGTCAAGACTGGTAATATGCCAGGTCTCCTCCGGCAGGCCATTCCATAACTTGGGAGCGATAGAAGAGAAGGTCCTCTGGGTAACTGCAGCCAACCTAGACCAAACTATCTAGACAAGCTGAAACTGAGTTGCTACAACCAGTGCCAGTGGGAGAGGGGACCAGCAATGATTTAGAAGAATTAGGTTAATCTTTGCCCTCCAACCCCCAATCGTGGAAGAGGTTGAAACAAGCAGCTCAGAGGGAAGCTGTTTAGGCAAGGTTGATTAAACAGAACAATGACACCTGTTTTTTCTGCATATAAGTCAGTCAGCGTGGCTTCTTGTTTTCTTGTAGCAAATCGCTACTCAAGCCTATGGCCCTTGTGTTCTGGCTCTCTTGACCCTTTTGGACTGACCTTTGGCATTCTGGACCTTTTGGATTTGACCTTGACATTGGCTCAACTCAGTGTTTCTCCTTGATTGTTTGCATTGGACACACACACCCCACACACACACTGCCTCCTCCTCTTGGGCAAGTACTAATGCCTTTCTTCCCTTGCTGGTAGGAAGGCACAGCCAGGGAGTTGAATTCTGACACTTCAGAACATTTTTCAGAACTCAACTAATTCTCAACTATACTCTTCAGAACACTCTTCAGAAGTAACCCTTCTGTCATTCTGTTAGTGACATACAGAGGTGTAAGTGAAAGTAGCTGAACTTTTTTAGTCATGGTGATTAGAGGAATTCACTTCCTTCATCAAGCAATGACCAAAACCCTTTCAGGAATTGCCTCCAGATGGAGGCTCTCCTCCATCATGTTTTATGGCTGGTGGAGAACATGGGGCATGCGAGAAGTCTCTGACTATGTCCTTATAGCCAGACACATGACGACAAAGGCATCCTCCTGGACTTTCTGGATGGCTCTGGAAGTCCCAGAGATGATGCCATCATTTTGCACCCTGTTACAGACACATACCCTGAATCTTCTCCAATGTCCATCACTCTCCATCAGTCAGTAAATGGTCATGGAAGGAATGGCAGAAGGAAGTTCATTCCACGAGGAGAGGACAGGGAGGCATACAGTAGTTCCACCACATAAGAGCAAACCTAGTCAAGTTTTACATCCCCTGCCTCTTGGTCCAAGCAAAAGCAGAGTAACTAGCCCTATTTTTTGCAGGCACATTGCTGCATACATATAAAGGCAAGAGCCCATCTGCAGCCTCTATCACTAGCCAATGCTAATCTGTTCACTTATTATTTCTCCAGCTGGCCCCTGCTTGCTCGCTCACTGTTTCATCAGCTGACACCGTCCTGTTCACTTATCCTGGCCATCCTCTCATTTCAGAATGGAGAATTTTGAAAATTTCCCTAAACAAACATACAGGCCTGAAACTGGTTAATTAGACCTCACTAGAGCCATTCAATCAACAGCATACCCTCTAGCAGGAACAGTCCTGATTAATCCTCTGTCATTCTACTTTGTCAGCTGCTTTTAAAATATCCAACTTTCTGTGTTTTCTTCTCACTTTCCCCCTTTGTCCTCAGCTTGCTTCAATTTGCTGCAAATGGGGCTCAAATGCAAAATTAATTTGCACTCAATTAGCTTAGCAGCATGGAGAAGAAAAGAGGGGATCTTGTCTTTCCCAGTAGGTGCAGCCAACAGCTGCAGTGTGTTCTAGCTTGTGTGTTCTTCCTCATTAATAACTTTTGCCATCTTGACCATGCTCTGATGTTGCTTGGCCACACATCTCCCAGTTTTTATGTGTGACGCATTGGAAAGTATGCAACTGTTGAGCTGTGAGTCAATGCATAGATAAATCCCATTGATTCAATGGGTCTAACTATTCCCTGACAATAGAATTTATGCCATTTTTTTAATGGGACCCACTTATTAATTTCATAAGTTGTTTGATTTTTTTTCACATTTGAGTCTAGCATTATAATCTGGCCACTGGATTTTTGAGCAGGAAAGCATACAGAAATGGAAATATGTATTAAAATGCATGTTCAGTAATGATACTTGAAGAGGCAACATTTTAAATCTCTCATTTGACTAATCTACAAAAGTGATGGCAAAATTGTGTTTGAGAACTTTATTTACATAAGTGATTACTTGAACATACAGCAAGGCCTCAAAAAAAATAGCCTGAAACCTTTCCTACAGATCTCAGCGAGCAGTAAGATGTAGCCACATAAAAATATTTCCATGATATTTAATGAGCCAAACTTGACATGCTTAAACAGATTCTTAAGTGTTCTCATTTAAAGGATTTGAATATGTTTGCATTGTTTGATTTCCATTAAACATGGAGTGTCTGATAGCATACAAGACTTGGTTATTTTCAGTTGAGCTGCTCTAATGGCCAAGAGCATTAAGTGCTTTGTAATAAAGGACATTTTATTATGCAATGATACTGTTCTGTATTGTGATTAATATTGATAGCATTTTTTAACAACTTAGACGTGAAACTCTTGTAAAGTTATGGTGAGTTTAATATACTGGGTGCAGCATCCAGGCAGCTAGGATAGAAGACAGTATTAGGGTTAATGTTTTGCATCTGGTCCAAGCAGGGGGGGAAATTGCAGAAAGAGCAATCAGCCACTCCCCAATTGCATTGAACACTGATTACTGGTGGTAATTTCTATACCATTTGTCATATTTTTTATGGATTTTCTCCACCCATTGAATAAAATGGAAGCAGGCAGCCAAGACCTTGACTGAGATAGGGACATTGTCAAAAAAAGGAGTTAAGGTTAGTTCCTAAAAACAACCTAGGAAGATCGGCAGGTAACTGCATTGGCACAGCTGACAAACCAGCAATAGATCTGGCCTCAGTAAACTACAAATGGCATAATTCCACGGGATGTCAAAAACGGAATAATAGCACTATAACAGTATAGTGCAGAAAGGCCCTTAGTTAAATATACTTAACTAAGTAACCTCTCCTAATCCAACCCAACAGAACTGACAAAACCACCATTCATCCATGCTCTGATCACCAGCAGAATGGGTCTTCTTCTCCCCATGCAGCTGATGCCCAGTAAAGTAGGAGTTTTTTTACAGGGAGGTAGGAGTTACAATTGTGACAATAGTGTTACAATCATGACTAGAGCCTTTTCCGCACTAGCCTGTTATAGCACAATGATTCCACTTTCAACATCCTATGGAATCCTGGGGTTTGCAGTTTCGGGAAACAGTTATGGATGATTAAATCTAGGTATCCTTTTGTATTCATGATCACTACTTAGTAATCATTTGGCACTCTTGCCACGGTCGTGACCACCCCCACCTACCTTAGTGGGCATCAGCTGCAGGCAAGGAAGGAGGTCCATTCTGCTGCCTATTGGCTGCCTTTCCATCAGGTCTGGATGTGAGTCAGCCCAGGAGACGTTACTTAGCTCTGAATACCTGACTAAGTAACCTAAGACCATTTCTGCGCTAGACAGTTATAGCGCAATCATTCTACTTTCAACATCCTATGGAATCCTGGGGTTTGCGGTTTAGGGAAGGGCCTCAGGCCCCTCCCTAAACTTCAAACCTCAAGATTCCATAGGATGTTGAAAGTGGACTAATCGTGCTATAACAATTGAGTTTGGAAATGGCCTAAGTTAAACATACTTAACTAAGTAGTTGGTACAAGACTCCAGCCGATGATGGTGATGATTATCTATCTATCTATCTATCTATCTATCTATCTATCTATCTATCTATCTATCTATCCATCCATCCATCCATCCATCCATCCATCCATCCATCCATCCATCTATGGCCCTGTTCCCCAACTTTCATGTGTAAATTTGAAGATCTGAAAATGTGTATCTAAACACATACACCTGTGAGTGTGGAAGTGCCCCCTTTTCAGACCTCTTTCATGTCAACATGCAAAAGTTGGAACCAAGCCCTCTAGAGCACAGCAATGCCATGACCAAGGAGCATAAACATTTATCCCTCTGTGCACAGAGTGATCATCTGGAGGCAAAGATCTGAAACTGATCTATTCTGATCAGGCCTGCATTGGGGACAGAATCAAAACGGCTAACCCAATGGACATCTTTTAATTGTAGCATGCCTGTGTTTATTAATTTGCATGTTATCTAACACTCCCATCTACAGAGTGTTCCCCTCTCAGGAGGGGAAAAAAACTCTGTAGAAGTTTGGATAACAATTTCTGTCACTAAAGATATTTAAATCACCTGCCTTTCAGTTACATCATTAACAGCCCAACTGAATTTGTTTAAATGTAGCTGTTTTATTGTTTTATTTAAAAAATAGTGTATGTACCCAGCATTGCCCAGGATTTTATTTTCCTCTTAAGAACCAACCAAACTGTCTTCTCCAGTACCTGTAACTTTTCCTCATATTTCCCAATGCTGTCTGTATTCAGAGTTATTAACATACAGAGGTTGGATCCCTGAGGGAATACAGTGTCTTCCTCCTTGCTGCTAGGCGTCATCTCCATAACAACTGGCCTGAAGCCCAAGAGCCAACCCCATGATTCCATAGAATCTTCACAGTCAGCCAATCATATGAGGTCTTCTCACCTCACACAGCCAATTGTATGAGGTCTGTGCCTGCCTAACACAGACAAACAGAGAAACTCATAAACTTTGACTTTTATACAGTAGATGGAAGTGGTTCCTCAGGGGGAAAAAATTACAGGAATTGGTTGGCAGTCAGTTTTGTTTTGCTTTGCTTTGTTGTTGTTTTTTCTCTTTTTTTTTTTTTTAAATGTTGGGCAGACTTTCAAATTGGAATTGAAAATGCACTAGGCATTAAAGGGAGAAAACCAGCATCCCTTCCTTGGTTGACCTCTTTGCTGAAGGACAAACATGCCCTCAGACTCCCCTGTCCATTCAGCCAGAGAGCAGAACATGTTTGTTTCCTTTTTTTTCATTTATTTATTTATTAACACGGCCATCTCTTTGTGTCTGGTACATGCACAGCACATCTTTATCAGCTCATCCTGCTTTCCTCCACCAAGTGACTGTTGTCTCTTTGCAAAGTTTCAACTGTTCTTTGCTGCAAGGCAGGTTTCTGCTATCTCTTTGCCTATCTCTATCCCACCTTGCTTCTCCCCCTTTCTTTCATAAATTCGGTCAGCTAAAGAAAGCATTTGCTTGTCAATGTGATGCCCACCAACTTTCTGCTGGGGAGGGGGTGGTGAACCATTCATTTTCACTTCCACAAATATATTGTGTCATCTACTCACCTTCAGAAGTAAGTCCAGTGTTGGAAGAGAGTCTTTAAATTGCTGATCAGAAAACTTCAGATTTTAAAGGCATAACCGAAGGTTTTTTAAACTTCTTTACTGTTTTCCCATATCCACTAGAAACCTGAATGAGATTCTCTGTGCTGCTCGATTTCCATGTTTGTATTATTTTCCTTTGGGGAAAAAAATATGATTTTGGGTGGGAAGGTGCTTTTGAAACTCTATTAAAGTAGGTGAAGTCAAAGCTTTCTCTAAATGAGCTGTTACGTCAGGGTTACATAATTTAAATCTCTACATGAGAGAAATACATGAGAAAAAAAACCTCACCAAAATGCAAACAAATGCACACATGCACACCTGTATGATGAGGAATGTTCGTGCACATCAATGTACATTTTCTATCCATGCACAATGGCAGTGCATGCACAAAAATGGCATCACGTGCACAGCAGTGTCACATGTGCAACGTTGAACTGAATGGGTATAAAAATAAGTTCCATGGGGGAATTTATGCACGAATAAGACACCAAAAGGATTCTGGCCTGTCTTAGTACCTGATGAGGTATAAGCATCTCTAATCACAGAAATTCATTACATACATAGGAAACAAGCGATAACATTGTCTTTTTCTCAAGACACTTTCTTTGAGAGCTGAGTGAGGTGTGGTAGGTGACTGGTAGGAAGAGGAAATTTTCCGTGGTAGGTCTGCAACGGCAGACCTCAGGGCAACCCAACTGATGCCTATTTTGATGCCATTTCAGCATTGGACAAAAGACATTTTTAGTTTCCCAGGTCCTGCATTCTTTTCCTTCCTTAAATCTGTGCTGTTTCTCTACGCATTATTGTTTTATTGCTTGCATGTTTAATTTTATCTCTTTTTTTGTATGTTGCCCAGAGAACACAGTCAGAAGGTGACATATAAATATTTCAAATCAGTAAAAATCAGTGCTGCTTGCAAGTAATGTTAAATATGTCAGATTAGCAGTGTTTGCAGTTGTATAAAATATACTGTACCACTCAGTATGTGAGTATTGAAAGGGGCTGTTGCCATACAACCCATCTTATATATTATATGTGCTATCTAGCTTCACCCCAAACATTTTGGCATGTGTACACACAACATAGACAATTGCACAGGATAAACCTTTGTGAAGAAAGCTGCGCTCATGGAGGCTTCTGTACAAATCAGAATCTCATTTGAACAATTTCTGAATCAAGTGGCAACCTTCACACATATTGCAGTATATTTGAGGTTTTGGTCCCTGCAGACTTCTGTGTACACCTAAAACAGAGCTAAACTGTTACCCTGACTTCTGGGGGGGTCCCCTGAGGGACACCTTGATTCACTCAAAAAATATGAAGGTTGGGGAAATTAGCGGAGCACTGGCAATAGCAAAATGAGGGGCAGGGTAACCCAGCAGAATCTTGTACCCAATGTTTACTGGGTCAGGCCAAGCAAAAAGCCAGACAAACATACTAATAAATGGTTTTTATTAATAAATGAGTTCTCACGCACCAACACACTCACTCAGTAATGCACACAAGGCCTATCAAGAAAGGAAAGAGGTGAAAATAGATAGGGGATTTAGTGGAGAGGGTGTAAAGGCAGTGATACTGTACCTATCCTGAAGTCTTCAGTCTGGGAAGTAGAGCTCAGTGAAGAGAGGCGGCTGAGGGGATCACTTGACTAACATAGTGCTGATCTGCTAGCGTGGCGGGGAGTTCTCCAAAGAGACCCTCCAAAATTGGGACTACTTATATGGCAGAACATACCTCAAGGGCAGGCCTTCTCCCAGGAAGAACAATGGTCAAAATAGAAGGAAAAATGCCCCACAATAGCAACTTTATAGTCTGCATGATTGGTTCGTGCAGATGGACCTCACCATCATAAGATTTTTCCGAAGTCGGAGTTGCTCAACCTGAGGAAAACACAGTAATCCCCTCAAGTTGGCTGTTTGTGGCTGAGGACTCTTTGTTTGTGTGGACATGTTTACCCTGAGGTCCCCTTGGGGAAATGTGACTAGGGATTTTCCTGGCCTTGACTTAGTTTTGATCATTTGACCTATTTGTCTACGCACCCACCTGGGCAACCTCTCTGGCATAGAAGTCACATTTGATACCAGTTTTATATCCCCCTGGGATGGGGTCTGCCATTGGGGTAACAAAACAGTACACACAACGTAGGAGCAGGCCTATGTGGTTCCTCCCTATTCTTCATTCCATGTTGAGCTGTTTGACTCCAAATAGTTGTATCTGTTTGTATCTGTTTAGTGTGCTTGGCACAATCCAGAGCTTTGAAAGGTTATACTTTTGGACTGCAGTTCTCAGAATCTTCCAGTTATCATGGCTAAGGGCAAACAACTTTTCCAAGCTTTAGCATTCTTATTTATGCAAACTATACAAACTTGTGAGCCAGATGTTTGGGGCTTTCCCAATTTTTTCTGTGACACTTGGAGCTGAAACATGAGTACAGCCAGCCCTCCATATCCATGGATTCTGTATGCACTGATTCAACCATCCATGGCTTGAAAATCCAAATCCAAAAAGCAAACCTTGATTTTGCCATTTTATATAAAGGATGTTATTTTCCTATGCCATTGTATATAATGAGACTTGAGCACCCACGGATTTTGGTATCCACGGGGGGCTCCTGGAACCAAACCCTAGCAGATACCAAAGGCCCACTGTATATAGGTTATTCACAGCTAAAATAACATGACTGCACAGGGCACATTATATTGCTCATTCAAATAGAGATGGAAGATTCCAAGTAGAATCTGATTATATTTTTTGTGAATGGGTTGTTTAGTTGTCCACTGTCTAAATCTACCCAGTATGTAGAATTATCAAGGGACCAAGCTGTTCTTTTCCTTTCATCTTGAAAACCTATAAGCCATTTTGGGGGTATGTGTCACCACAAGCTTTTTTTCCTTTCTTCCGATCCTACATTCCAGGCTGACTTGCTGTTCTCTTTAATGTTTTATTCAGATTCGTTCAGATAAGGACAGTGAGATCCATATAAGATACAGCATCACAGGAGTGGGAGCTGATCAACCACCTATGGAAGTCTTCAACATCGACCCCGTGTCAGGGAGAATGTACGTGACCCGCCCCATGGATAGAGAAGAAAGAGCATCTTACCATGTAAGTGTATGACCTCTCAACACTTCCAGCGTCTTGTGGTTTCAGTTTTTTCCTTTCTTTTTGTTCTTTCACCAACAGTCTCAGAGCATTTCCCAATGTGAGCTATAGAAACAAAGTTTTGACAGCCGAGAAGCTTCCTGCACTATCCCTTGTTAAAATATATTGTAGTATAATTTCATAAAAGTAATTCTAAAAAGTTTGGAGTTAGGCAATTGTAAAATTTATTGCTTCTCTGCTCAGTTTTTTGTTTATTTATTTATTTATTTGTATCCCGCCTCTCCATATGGATCGAGGTGGCGAACAACTTACAAATAGCATGTATTTCTATACATTTCTATACATGCCCCCAACAAGCTGGGTACTCATTTTACCGACCTGCGAAAGGATGGAAGGCTGAGTCAACCTTGGAGCCGGGCAGGATCAAGCTTACAACCTTGTGGCTTGCAGTACTGGCATTTAACCACTGCGCCACCACGGCTCCTGCTTTTGGCATTCCTGCTATACTTCTCTTGATGCCATCTTCCTAGAGCAGCAGTTAACTAGGTCTTACAGAGACCCACTCCTCAGACAATCAGAAACTCCTCTTCCCCTACCATAGTTCTACAACAATCTGTAGCTAATATAGTTAAATCAAGCAAAGGAACAAAGAGATCTCAAAAGAGATAACTGACTGTGTAGCTTCACTGATCTCATGTAACTCCTCTCCATTAGAACTAATTAGAAAGTGCTGATGAGATTATTTTTCTAGACTGCATAAGAGTTCTAAGTGGGCAAAGTACAGTTCTGTTCCACTGCATCCAAATTGAACTACATTAGAGTTTTTCTTATATAGTTGTGTCAAAGACACAGTGTTGATATTTTCTGCTTACCAGTTTGATCTCCAGATTGGTTTGAAGAAAAGATAGGAAAATGTTGACTATTATTCATTTCTGTCTGCAAATAGTTTTCCCAACAGTCAAAAAACCCAGTTGGAAGAATAAAACAAGACACAAGATGTTTGTTCAGTTTTCACCAAATATTCTCACATCCCAAAGTATTTCAGGAAATTATTCTGCACATGTATGTGGTTTTTTTGGGTTTTTTGCACAAAAATGTGGCTTTTTGTGAAAAAAATGTTTTTCTGCAGAAAAACAGTTTCCAACACATTTTTTTTGTTTAAGATTGTGTTTTTTTATTTTTTAAAAAACACACAAAATTTTTGCATGGAACTATGTTTTGCATGTGAAAATTGTGGGGTTTGTGAAAAAGCATGTTTTTTTTCTGCAAAAAAAAAAAGCAGTGTTTTTCCAATCAAAGAAAATACTGTTATCATAAATATATGTGAGATTTTGTGCAGTTTGTGACTTTTGTACAAAAGAAAGTATGTTCATGGAAACACTACTTCTTGCATGAGAAACATATTTTTGCACAAATATAAAATTTTCATGCAGAAAAATGATGCTGCAGAAACATACTTTTTGGTGTAAAATTTGTGAACTTTTGCACAAAAAACACAATTTTGTACAAAACCCTATATGTTTCTGGGGGAAAAGATTTTTGCATTTGTATTTTTTTCTCTCTCTCAGTAGGATGATGGGGAGAAAGCTTTGTAAATTAGTCATCTTCTCATGTAGAGAAGTAATGTTTGGTATACAAGGTATAAATTTGTCCAATTTAAGTCCATGACTTAAATCTGAGAAGCCAAAAAAAAGGCGAAAGATTTATACGATCTGAAGAGAAACCAGACGCAAAAAGGCAATCAGCTATTTTAGATCTGATCCTGACCAACAGGGATGACCTAGTTGATGAGTTGGAGGTCGTGGGATCCTTAGCGGGGAGTGACCAAGCTCTTTTGGAGTTTGTCACTCAGTGGGAAGGAGAAGCCAAGTGTAGCCAGACACGCATTCTAAACTTTAAGAAAACTGATTTCTGTAAACTTAGGGAGTTACTTGCTGAAATCCCATAGTCAAGAATACTAAAAGAGAAAGGAGTTCATGATGGATGGGAGTTTCTTAAAAGTGAGATACTGAAGGCACAATTGAAAACTGTACCAATAAGGAGGGAAAATGGCAGGTGTCTAAAGAAACCAGAATGGTTGACTAAAGAACTCTCCAGCTGAGCTAAGTGTTAAAAGAAACTTTTACAGGAAATGGAGAAATGGTGAAAGCATCAAAGAGAAATTCAAGCAAATAGCCAGGATATGTAGGGAGAAGGTCAGAAAAGCTAAAGGGCAGAATGAACTCAGGCTTGCCAAAGATATTAAAAACAATAAAAAGGGCTTTTTTAGATATATCTGCAGCAAAAGGGAAAAACAAGGAAATGATAGGGTTGCTGCTTGGAGAAGATGGGCAATTACTAACAGGGGAACAGAGAAGGCAGAACTACTCAACATCCTCTTTGCCTCAGTTTTCTCCCAAAACAATAGAAGTGCTCAACCTGGGGTGTGGGGAGCAGGTGAGGAAGGGGGGGAATGCAGCACAGAATAAGTAGAGAAGTAGTACAGAAATATCTAGCTAAAGTAGATGAATTCAAGTCTGCAGGGCCAGATGAATTACATCCAAGGATATTAAAAGAACTGGCAGAAGTAATTTTTGAACCACTTGCTATAATCTTTCAGAACTTTTGGAGAACAGGAGAAGTCCCAGCAGACTGGAGGAGGGCAAATGTCATCTCCATCTTCAAGAAGGGGAAAAAGAGGACCCAAATAATTGTCGCCCAGTCAGCCTGACATCAATACCAGGAAAGATCCTAGAGCAGATCATTAAACAGTCAGTTTGTATTTACTTAGAAAGCAGTGCCATAATCACCAGAAGTCAACATGGACTTCTCAGAAATAAGTCATGCCAGATTAATCTTATTTCTTTTTATGATAGGATTACAGGCTTGATAGATGAAGGGAATGCTGTAGATGTAGCATATCTTGACTTCAGTAAGGCCTTTGACAAAGTTCCCCATGACATTCTTACAAAGAAGCTAGTAAAATGTGGGCTGGAGAGGGCTACTGCTGGGTGGATTTGTAATTGGTTGACCGACTGAACCCAAAAGGTGCTCACCAATGGCTCCTTTTCATCCTGGAGAGAAGTTACTAGTGGGGTGCTGCAGGGTTCTGTCCTGGGCCCGGTGCTGTTCAACATCTTCATCAATGACTTGGATGAAGGAGTAGAGGGCATGCTGATCAAATTTGCAGATGACACCAATTTGGGAGGGGTTGCTAATACCCCAGAGGACAGGGTCAAATTTCAAAATGACCTTGACAGATTGGAGAGCTGGGCCAAAGCTAACAAAATGAATATCAACAGAGATAAATGTAAGGTCCTACACTTAGGCAGAAAAAAAAAAGCACAAATATAGCATGGGGGACACGTGGCTGGATAACACTATGTGTGAAAGGGATCTAGGAGTCTTGGTAGATCACAAGCTGAACGTGAGTCAGCAGTGTGATGTGGCAGCCAAGAAAGCCAATACAATTCTTGGTTGCATCAATAGGAACATAGTGGGTAGATCAAGGGAGGTAATGGTACCACTCTATTCTGCATTGGTTAGGCCTCATTTGGAATACTGTGTCCAGTTCTGGGCATCTCAATTCAAGAAGGATATCGACAAGCTGGAACATGTCCAGAGGAGGGTGACCAAAATAGTGAAGGGTCTGGAAGCCATGCCCTTTGAGGAGCAGCTCAGGGAGCTGGGTGTGTTTAGTCTGCAGAAGACAAGATTAAGAGGTGACATGATAGCCATGTTTAATTATTTGAAGGGATGTCATGTCAAGGAGGGAGTGGGCTTGTTTTCTGCTGCTCCAGATACAAGGACAAGGAGCAATGGATTCAAGCTGCAGGAAAGGAGATTCCACCTGAACCTCAGGAAGAACTTCCTGATGGTCAGAGCTATCCAGCAGTGGAATATGCTGCCTCGGAGTGTGGTGGAGTCTCCTTCTTTAGAGGTTTCTAAGCAGAGTCTAGATGGCCATCTGTTGGGAATGCTTTGATGTGTGTTCCTGCATAGCAGGGGGTTGGACTCGATGGCCCCTGGGGTCTCTTCCAACTCTATGATTCTATGATTGTATTATTTTAATTTGCTTCATTTCAGGGGGATTTGGCCAAATTGGTTGGTTGGTCCTAGTTATGATTTCATCAGGTACTTCATGGGTAGGCAATTGTGGTGGATCCAAGGGCCAATATCTGCCCCAGGACCTCCAGGGACCACATGAACCAACAAAAATACCAAAGCATAAAAACTGAGAGCCACGATTTCCCCACCCTGAGCTAATGAGCAACCATAACCTTACTTTCAGCATTTATCCCTCTTCCACTTGATATTTGATACCTGTTTCTATTTTTGCAGCTCAAAATGTCTTACTGATATTTTGTGTGGTGTGAAACACACCCCACAGTAATCTGCTATCCTTCCATTTGGCTTCCAAAACTGTGTCCAAATTCTAAGAAATGCATTTTGCTTCTCTATTTGCCACTCTGTTATTACGTTATCCCCCTTTGATTTCATTTCTGTGATATAATATAGTATATCTCACCCCTTGATAGTATGTCATGTCCAGCAAATGGATAATAATGTGAACAAATGCACATAGCATGATGGTGGTTGTATCTGAGTTGCTTTGCACTTCTAGGCAAAGAGAAATGGGGATGGGACCTTGTGGGGGCCCTGCTTCCTTTGCAACATTTTTCTGCCCCCAGCCATCCATGACTTGTTCACTGTAGAGGCTTCTTACTGAGGAACAACAACACTATGAGAAATGTGTGCAATTTTAAAGTTATGTTTGGTTGGCACTTTACAACAGTATCTGAAGGGCAAGCATCTGTCAGGGTGTTAGAAGAAATGAAGATTTATACCAAGTGAGACCAGTGATCCATCTAGCTGGTATTGTTCTCACCAGCTGGCTGGAATTTTCTGGGGTTTCAGACAGGATTCATTCCAGAGCTACTTGAAAATTCCAGTAACTGGAAAAGGCCTTACCTATAGAAATTAAAAAGGGTACTCGACAGGGTTGCCCGCTTTTGCCTCTACTTTTTATAATGACTCTAGAAATCCTGTTAAGAGCCATAAGATCAGAAAAGGAGATTAAAGGAGCTAAAATAAGAGGACAGGAATATAAACTAAAAGCTTATGCAGACGACCTAGTGATTTTTCTGGAAGACCCCAAACAAAGTGTGAAGAAATTGATGGAAGTATGTAGTGAATTCGGCAAATTGGCTGGTTTTAAAATTAATAAAGAGAAAACAAAAATATTAACAAAAATATGAGGAAAGAAGAAATTGAAGACTTGGTCCAGATGACAGGCTTTAAAGAAGAGAAGAAAATTAAATATTTGGGGATAATAATGACTAAACAGAATAATGAACTGTTTGAAAATAACTATAGGTCAAAATGGAGAGAGATTAAAGAAGACTTGCAGAAATGGTCAAATCTGAACTTATTCCTATTAGGAAGAATGTCAGCAATAAAAATGATGATTTTACTGAAGATGAATTACCTATTTCAGAACCTACCAGTAATAATCAACGAAAGATGTTTCAGAGAGTGGCAGAAAGACCTCTCAAAATACATTTGGGGTGGAAAAAAACCCAGAATCAAATGGAAAATTTTGATAGAAAAAAAGGAAAGAGGAGGTTGCAGAGTACCCGACTTAAAACTATACTATCACGCAAATGGAATGACTTGGATAAGGGATTGGATAAAGTTGGAAAATAAAAGAACATTGAATATAGAAGGAGCAGATTTCAGATTTGGATGGCATGCGTGCCTTTGGTACAATAAAGCAAAAATAGATAAAGATTTTACAAATCATTACATCAGAAAATCACTTTTAGAAATCTGGAAGAAATGGAAAAAGAAATTATATTCCAGAATTCCATTATGGGTGTATCTGCAGGAAGCCTTATTTGGGAAATCAAAGGATATAACAGAAACTTGGATTACATGTAAAGAAATAATAACAACGGATGAAGAAGATGGCCTACGAATAAAAACAAGGGAAGAGTTGGCAAATGAAGGTCAGAACTGTCAATGGTTCTTACACTTGCAATTGAAGGAAACAGTCAATTAAATGAATTTGAAAAAATAATATTTGAGGAAAAAGAACATCATACATCCTATTTCTATAAATTTATGTTAGATAGAGAATTAGAGACGGAAATAGTAAAAGATACAATTATAGTGTGGGCACGCAACATAGGCCAAGAAATAAAGCTGGTATACTGGGAGAAAAGTTGGAGAGACACTCAAAAATTTACTTTGGTGCAAAATTTGAAAGAGAATCATTTTAAAATACTGTACAGATGGTACTTGGACCCAGACAAGTTGAGTAAAATGTATAAGACGAATGCGAAAAAATGCTGGAAATGTAAAGAAGAAAATGGTACGTTTTATCATATGTGGTGGCAATGTTTGGAAACAAGGAAATTTTGGGGAAAAAATTCTTAAAAGCATGACGGAGATCTTACAAATAAATATACCAATGTCACCAGAGATATTTTTATTAAACATGACACACCAGGTGGATACACCTTACATAAAACATAAAGATACAATATTATACATGGTCACAGCAGCTAGAATAATATTTGCAAAACACTGGAAAAGAGATAAAATACCAGAATTGGAGGAATGGTTGAATAAACTCCAAGAACTAGCAACATATGATGCTCTAACTAGAACAATGAGAGGAAAGACACAAAAGTAAGAGAAATGGAGGCAGTGAAACAATATATTGAAAGCAACTGGACCCGACTATGTCAAGGAGAGGAGGAAGAATGAAAAGAAAACAAGTAAAGACAGACAGTTAGCAAAATAGTCAAATAAATCTAAATAATACCAATACTCAGGCAAGTCAACAAAAATAAAGTTAAGGAGGAGGTAGAAGAAAATGAAACTTTAAATATCCAAACAAGAGGAAATAGGAAGTTAACTTGATATGACAGGGAAAAAGGAATAAGATCAAATTAAGAAATTCAAAAGTAAAAAGTTGGTATAGATATGTATGACATGATTAAGAAGAAGAAAATTTAAATAATAAAACAGAAGATCCTAACCTATGACAATAAGGTTACAAGAAATAAATGTAAAAATTGAAATGTAAGTATTGAAAACTGTACAAATTTACTGATTTGTTCATTGATGTATTTATATAAGACAGAATTTTATATATTGTATATATTAATATGTCTAGAAGATAATTGACGCTTGTAAGGATGAAGGTTTTATAAAAAATAATAACAAAAGAAAGAAAGAAAATTCCAGTAACTGAATATAGAACTTACTACATGCAAGACATGTTTTCTTACTGAGGTTCTATAAAGCTATTGTTTCATGTTTGTCTTCAAAAAGACTTGCCTGCTTCCTACAGAACAGATTGCCTCTTGTGCATCCCAGAAAGGCTATGAAACCATTGGGTGCATTACATTGTGTGGCCTCTGAGCAAAATGACTTTCCAAATATCCATGTGAAGATGCTCTAAAGTGCCCCTGAAACTGTATAGGTCAGTTTGACTGACTTCATCTTCTTAAAGCGTTCCATAGCAGGCGTTGATTCCACCAAGTCATATTTGGTTTGGTACACATTTAACTATGTTGACATTGCTTGTGGACAGGGGGAGAGGGATAAAGAAAGTATATTAGCTCCTTAGCTGAATGGAAGAAGAGATTTCCCCAGGGCTAAAGGGGAATCTAAGGGAAAGTTATTTTATCCTCCTTGTGAACAAAAGCAATTATTTTTCTCCAGCAAACCTGGTAAAATCTGAAGCAAAAGAGAAAAAAAGATTTTCAGAAACGGGAAGGAATATTTGAGGCATGGGGGGGGGGGTTTCTGTGCTCCTTCTGAGCTGTCAGTAATGTTTCACTGGTGCCAGGTCATTATAACACAGGGTACAATGGGGTATAAGGTCTCAAAATAATGCCTTTGATGGAATCATTAGGACTGCAGTATTAGAAATTCACAGTCAAAAAGAAATAACTTTGTCTGCCATAATGATGACTTCATGTGACCCTGAATTATTTAATAATAAGTTTTCCTTATTAAGTATTGCTAGTTTAGACAATGGTTTTTCAGAGTTTCCTAGAAGTGTCTGACCACAAGCTGAACATGAGTCAGCAGTGTGATGCGGCAGCCAAGAAAGCCAATGCAATTCTCGGCTGCATCAACAGGAGTATGGTGTCTAGATCGAGGGAGGTACTGGTACCACTCTACTCTGCTTTGGTTAGACCCCATCTTGAATACTGTGTCCAGTTCTGGGCACCCCAATTCAAGAAGGATATTGACAAGCTGGAGCAAGTCCAGAGGAGGGTGACCAAAATGGTGAGAGGCCTGGAAAACATGCCCTATGAGGATAGACTGAGAGAGCTGGGTATGTTTAGTCTGCAGAAAAGGAGGTTAAGAGGGGACATGATAGCCATGTTTAAATATTTGAAGGGATGCCACGTAGAGGAAGGAGGGGGCTTGTTTTCTGCTGCTCCAGAAACCAGGACAAGGAGCAATGGATTCAAGCTGCAGGAAAGGAGATTCCACCTGAACCTCAGGAAGAACTTCCTGACAGTCAGGGCTGTCCGGCAGTGGAATCTGCTGCCTCGGAGAGTAGTGGAGTCTCCTACCTTGGAGGTTTTTAAGCAGAGGCTTGATGGCCATCTGTCGGGAGTGCTTTGAGGGTGTTCCTGCATGACAGGGAGTTGGACTGGATGGCCCGTGTGGTCTCTTCCAACTCTACATTTCTATGATTCTATGATTCTATGACTATGTCTTGTTATGTTCTGTTGTATTCTGTACCATGAGTAGCTTTAGTGTATGTGACTGATTTTAATTGAGTGGCTAGATTAATGACATTTTTAACCTTAGGTATAATTTTTAGCCATGTCTCTTTTAATTGTTGTAAGCTCCCTTGAAAAAGGTGGAATATAAAAGATGATGATGATGATGATGATGATGATGATGATGATGATGGTGGTGGTGACTGGAATTCTGTGTGGGAGTTACATACGCATAAACACCATAGCTATGGTGCTTGGCAGTGAATCACAGCCCAACCCCTTTATCTCCACTTAGCAGGAAGTACCTCCTGCGATCAACAGGGATCTCTTCTTCCCTTGTCACTTGGGAAATAGTTGATTGCTATTCCCACCCCTTCCTGTGAGCAGTCTCTAGTGTAACAGGCAGAAGCAGGACCCCTGTTGCAATTTCCCCTTATACCCTAAATCGCTTATGCGGTGGGAGGGTGGGACCATCAGCCAGCTGCTTCCTGATTGACAGGGGAACAGACCCTTGTCAATTGGAGGTTAGCTACTGCCCAGTCTCTCCAGCCCTTAAACTAGGAAACCATGAATATATAACAATTATGACTATGTAACTCTATGTTACTGCAGTTCCCAAGCTGCACTTGGGGTGACATTAGATATCACTTTGATATCAATAATTTGGCTCTCTTCTACCATCCCTCTCCATGTTTTTGTGAGGCCCCCGGACAAGCACGAAACTAGGCACAGCCACTAATCGCTGGACATTCCATTACCCACCCAGGCAGGCCAGAAACAGCCAGATTGCCGCTTTAGGAGACCTCCCAGCAAGCACGCTATTATGTATGCACGCTACTTACAAAGAACTCCCTGCCCCGAGCAGGAGGCTTGATTATGAGAATCCTCATCTGTCAAGCACTCTGCGTTTGCATACTGCCTACTTCTTTGTCAGTTCGGAACTAACTCAATCATGCTAAATTCTGACCTCTTGGAGGCTTTGTCCCCAGCCCGAAACTCATTGTTTTTCCCCAAGTACAGAATAGCCTGTGGCCACATTTTCCCTATAAAAACCCCTGATTTCGAGACCTTCCTCGGATCGCTAGGATCACGCCCGATTTCCATCCAGCCTTGCTGCCGCTGTGCTTGGCGAGCCTTTCCCTCAGTCCCACGTACTGAGACTACGCACTTCCGAACTTCCGCAGTGAACTCCCCGGGCTCCAGGACAGGTGGAGTATCACCCAAACCAACAATCCCTCTTAAAAATCCCTCTGTCTCACTCCAACCTTTATTTTCTGTAGTTATCTGTGTGAGTGTGCTGCATACACCGTTTGATTGTGTTTTAATAAAGATCACCATTGTTATTTCAATCCTCTTTGCTCCTTGACGTGGCCTGACCCCGTAGACATTGGGTAAAAGATTCCGCTCCGTTGCCCTGCCTCTCGCAGTGCTAACTTGGGCTCTTGCTAATTTTCCCACCTTTTGATATTTTGAGAGCGCACTTTGGTGTCCCTCATGGGACCCCCAGTAAACAGGGTAACATCTAGGTTATGCTTTTGTAACTGTGGGATTCCGGCCCATAACTACAGCAACAAGCGCAATAACAATGGTGAGGGGTGAAAGGCTGCTGAATTTCTTATCCTGATGTGAACATCTTTTAATCATAGATTCTGGGCTTAATAGGATTCTCCACAGGTACCCTTACAGTCTTGCAATGGTGGTGGTGGTGATTATGATAATGATGATTGATTGATTCATTGATTGATTGATTTCTCACCTACCTCTCTCTGTGGATCCAGATGCAGAACAATAGATTAAAATACAACAACAGATTGGACATAGGACACCAGTCAAAACACAAAATAATAACAATAATACTGTCCCCAAGAATGTTGAGATAAGTTTGTGAGAAGTATTATTCTTGAACATTCTGGACATTCTTTGGATTCATAGGAAAGAAATTATGCCTTACACAATTGGTCTAGTTAGTCCAGTATTGTCAACTCTGGCTGGTAGAAGCTGTCCAGATGTTTCAGGCTTTCTCAGCCCTGTCTGAAGGTCCCTGGTGTCTCTTTGGTGATCTTCCCTCTGAACAATAAATAGACCCAAACCTACTTCCCTTCCAAAATCAGGTGAGCTCAGCTATGTTCCAGGTGGTATAGTAGCCTCTTCATACAAAACACTTTTACTGATGGGTAAGGTTTTAAGTCTGCATTTAAATCCATAATGTGAATGAAGCAAATATTTATTTGCAAATGTGAGTATGACACAAGTATATATGTCAGGGAGCCAGGACTGGCTGGTTAGTGACAGACTGATTTTCCTCTAAATATCTGTGTAGCAGCCTCCAGACACTCATACATTTCCACAACATTCCCATCAAAGAGCACACAACATGCCAGGATCTGTTGAAATAATAGCCATATGCTGCCTATGTAAGTCTGCATATGTGCTTGCAGACTTACATAGGACAATGACATGGCCTAGCTCTCAAAGGGAGTTACTTTGTTGATGCTAAAAGAGGCAAAACATTTATTGTCTGGCTTTTCCTACCTTCATGCTCCGTGGGTCCATCTGTATCAACCTTTCCTTAAGAATACCTTAAACCCAACCCATATAAAGGCACCAGATACCATTTGATCTTGGAAGCTAAGCAGAGTCAGCCATGGTTAGTACTTGGATGGGAAACCACCAATGAATGCCAGGTACTATAGGCTATGTTGCAGAAGAAGGAACTGGCAAAACCACCTTTGAGTATTCCTTGCCTAAGAAAACCCTAGGAAATTCATGAGGTCACCATAAGTTGACAGGTTACTTGAAGGCATGTACATACATACATGCAACCACAAATGCAAGCAAGAATTTCAAAAAGATGCAGATCTTTGGCTCTAATCTTGTTATTCTTCTTCTCCTGTATGATTTTCCAAATTGGATGAAGAAGCCAGTGATCTTCAAAACCTGATTTAATATATTTTGCATCTTTTGGATGGGCTAATAAAAGTATTGCCATGACATCTATTTTGGATTTAGGTCATTTCCACATGCTCTACGAAGTTCTTCCATTGCAGCCCTGGCAGGGAGGGGAGCGCACCAGGAATGCTCCCCTCTGCACCTTGCTGGCTTTGCTGCAGAAGGGAGTACGCTGGTCCCGCCTCTTCCCTTCCACAGCGCAGCTGGGCACTTGCCATTGATGTGCTGGGGAGGGAGGCATTGCCACCGTGCTTCCGCCGTTCTGCCCAGCCAGGAAGGGCAGCAGTGCTGTGTGATGGTAGGTGTAAAACAGATTTTTTTCTGTTTTGTAAATATCATACATGCCACTTGGGGGCTAGATGGCAACAGACTGGTGACAACGTCATGCAGAAACACGACCAGCCGATCCCTATCATCCTGGCCCCACAGCGGAGCAGCCTTAGTTGTATGGCCAACACAACTATCTCCAAATGAAGGAATGAATATAATATATATATATGACATAATTGATACCGCAGTGGATATTAATCACAGTGATAGTTCAAGGGATCCATTCTACATTTATTTATTTATCCCAACTTTCTCTCAGGGGTACAATGCAAGGCAATTTCCAACATAATTAAAAACAGGTTTCAATAAAAACACAATAAATTATACATGTTAAAACACAACTTGAATGAATTATCCTGTTAAAACTCCAGTTAAAACAATTTTTAACCACACTCATCTCAAATAAGCAGTAAACCATTGCTTGAACACTCAGTACCTCCTTTTTTGTAGCCTCTACTTATCATGGGTAGGCCTGACAAAGGCAAAGAACAGATAGGTCTTTGCCTCTTGATGGAAGATCAGTAGCAATGAACAACATTTCCCTGAAAGAGCTTTCCATAATCTGGGAGTGGCCACCAAGAAAGCCCTCTCATGTCTACACCAAACCTCTCTCCTGCAGCTCTCAAAGTCCAGGAAGATTTATATGGAAGAATACTGGCCATTTCTGCACTACACTGTTATAGTGCTATTATTCCACTTTCAACATCCTATGGAATTCTGGAGTTTGTAATTTAATGAGGCCAATTCCCTAAACTGCAAACCCCAGGATTCGATAGGATGCTGAAAGTGAAATAATAGCACTATAACAGTGTTGTATGGAAATCGCCACAGTGTTCCAGATAGCCTGGAATCAAGTTTCCCAGGGCGTTATAGATTCATTCAGAGATGAATGTAAGATTGTTACCCTGTATGTTGGGGGTTCTGGGAGGGGTGCCCAAATTACCAAATAAAAACGCAAGTTGGGGAAATTAAACTCGAGCACTCTCTCAGCTAAACGAGAGGCAGGGTAACTTTAGCAAGGATCTTTAACCCTATGTCTACGGCTCCAGGTCAGAGAGCAGCCAGGCAAGTTTTCAAGTAACAAAAATAACATTTATTGAGATACAAACAACAAATAAGACAACACACACACTAGCTAACTTGGAAACAGAAATAAAGAGCTTGGGAATGGGTAATACGGCACCTGGTCTCGTAGTCCTGGAGAGAAAGATGGGGTTCTGGGGAAGAAAGCTCAGCGTGGCTGGCTGAGGGGAGCTCCATAGACAAACAGGCAGCAAGGCTAGATGGAAGTCCAGGGTGATCCAAAGAAGTCCCAAAAGTGGGGACTTTTTATAGGGTGGATTTTATCTACAGGCTATGTTATGCTCAGTGAGAACAAAGGGAATTTGGAGTTGGACAAAGGAGTTGGAAAAGGTCAAGTTTTGCATGATGGGTTTAGCTCTTAAGACAATAGCGTGGCCAGTTCGTTAATAGCCTGACATAAAGAAATGGCTTGGCTCTTGGCCATGAGGCTTTGTGCAGATCCGAGCAGAGCAGAGCCAGTTTGCAGGGAGGTTTTTCCCTAAAGCAATGGAGAGGCTTAAATTGCCTGCCTGAATGGGGTTTTGGAATGCACAACCATGAACGGCCGCGCTCTTACGTGCTTGCCCAGGGGACCTCTGCAAACACATGGAGTAGGGTGGCAGAGAAAGGTCAAGCAAAGGTTGAATTATTTGATATCAAAAGGATATATAGTGCTCTCACCAGACATATCATAACTGTGATAACAAGATGGGCTCTGCTTGGAAAGACCAAAGCCCTATATAGCCCAGCATTCTGTTCACACATTGGCCTATGGGAAGCCCACAAGTAAGACGTGCAAAAGGATTATCCCATGTTCTCTAGCAACTACTACTGAAAGACATACTCCCTCTGATACTAAACAGAATATTTAGCTAGTACCCATTCATAAACCTCTCTTTCATTGCTTTGTCTAACCTCCTTTTAATACCATTCATATCAGTGGTCATCATTACAACTTGCAAAAACCAGTTCCATCTTTTTAACTATGCAGTGTATAAAGAAGTGTTGTCTTTTGTCTGTCCTGAATCTCCCACAATTAGGCTTCCTTAGGTATCCTGGGATCCTAATATGATACCCACTCTCTCCACCAAATGAAATTTTTAAAATTATGTTCCTTGTCTTGTTATCTCTGCTGCTTATTATCCTTTTTTGTAAGCCAAAAAGCCCCAAGTGGGGTAACTTTTCCCTATAGATTCAGTTTAGAAGCTCTCTTCTACACTTCTACTACAAAATCCCTTTTGAGACTTGGTATCCAGCCTTGCTACATTTTGGATTTTCTCATCAACACCATCATCAAGCAAAGATGCCTAATATGAGGCCATCATACTTAACATATCATGAGGTGGCATGACTAATTAGAAGCAACAATAATTCTGGGTATGGTGAAAGGAACTAGGAGAAGATGGGGATAGAGTGATTCAATCAAAGAAGCTATGGCCCTGATTTTGTAAGGCCTGAATAGGGCAGTTGATGAGCAGGGTTCTTAGAGATCTCTCATTCATAGGATCACCATACATTGAAGTCAACATGATGACAGAGAAGTACAACAAGCCAGACTATGGGAGAAAAGAATTTTAGTCTTGCATTTTCTGTAATACTAAACTTTCGGATCACCCAGTGAGATTGATTCTCCACTCTTTTTAAGTTCACAAAATGGAAATATTTAGTTGCAAAAATCCATAATTCCTTTGTGGAACTCACCACCACAGAATGTGTTGATAGCCAATATCTTAGGTAACTTTTCTGATAAAAACAATGGACAAACCATTTGGCTTGTTGATAGCTATTGCTTACATCAGTTTACAAAATGTTTGGGTTTAACATGTTGTGACAGGAAAGTGTAGCTGGTCACACCCTTAACAGATGCATTGTCAGAAGTTGGAAATGTTACTTATTTACTTATTTATAGTATAGTGCTGAAGTTGGTACCAGCTTCTCCACTTCCTTGGAATATCATGGCAGCAGCAGGATGATGGGCTCAAATTCTAAATTAGTCTGTTTACTAGAATGGGAACTTGGAATCTACATACCTGAAGTCAACATTCAATGGAGGCTACTATTCAATATAACAACTAACCTCGGGCAATCAATACCGTCCACACAAAATGATAAAGCTGGAATGTCCTAAAAGTGTAGAAGAGCCTTCAGCAAGACATTTTGCAACTTTGAGTAAAACAGCAAGTAGTGCTCCTACAGCTCCAGGTCATGTGCCCAAAGTGCCCAAAGCTAGCCAAATTATTTTGATATTTGATGCATAAAGTTCTACAAGTGTTTCATTTGTAGAACTTTATAAGTTCTTCACTGCAGGTTCTTCTTTCCTAGAACAAGGAAGGAAGGAAGGAAGGAAGGAAGGAAGGAAGGAAGGAAGGAAGGAAGAGAAAGAAAGAAAGAAAGAAAGAAAGAAAGAAAGAAAGAAAGAAAGAAAGAAAACAACCCTTAAGGCCCTTACCACACAACATGCCATCCAGGCATAGCAACATGTTGCTCCCCATCTGGGATGCATGCCATTGCATGCCATCATTGCAGTCCCACTGCTGTTGTGTCCCCATCCACTGCTGTCACACCTTGTACCATTAAAATCCAGTAAAGGCTCCCTTTCCCCCGATGAGCCCATCAGCTGTGGACATGCTGGTAAGGGCTAAAGCACTATCAAGCACTTCCTCCTGGAGTACAGTGCAGGAAGAGGACAGCTGTACTGAAGAAGGAAGAAGAGTGTCCCTAATGCTGTCCATCCACCAGCAGCCGACTAGGTGCGGTGGGGAGCATTCAGGTCCCAATCCAGTCCTGGCAATGGCAGTGCTGGGATCCCATTGGGACATCACGTGATTGGCACATAATCCTGTAAGGGCCTAAGAAAATCACTAATGATTTCTCCTTGCTCTGAGCAAAGATCTTGCATTTTTGTTTAAGTTAGTCTGTAAAGTGCAGCATACACTGATGGTGTTGTAGAAATTATGATGATGGTCATGGTCATGTACTGGAGTACAATACATGAAAAGCGAATGACCTCTCACCAGAGGGAGTTGGTCAGCAAGAAAGCAAGCTTGCTCCATTTGTCTTGGAGCAGTGTTATAATCTTTTCAATTACCATTGCTCCGACACCAACACAACACGGACCAAACTTGCTTTCTTGCTGACCAATATATTGGTCACTATATATTGACTGATTGATTGAATGTATATCCTGCCATTCTCCCAAGATGGCATTCAAGGCAGCTTACAATAATTGAAAAAGTATGAGCTAAAACAATTTACATGTATCTGAATTATCTTTAATAACATTGATGAGATAGTTGTTATGTTTATGGTCATACTTTGCCAAGTAATGTAGGGTTCCACATCTGAATATTGTGAACAGTATAGTTAGTCAGAAGCTTGTTGTGGTTTTTACAGGGGTTCAAGCCAGCTATAATTTTAAAAGTGCAATCTAAAACAATTTACAAAAGTTTTAAAAAGGGAATTAAACAACACTATTAGGAAAAGAAGTTGAAACACTTAAGGCATATTTAAAACACAATTTCCATTAAAGATTAAAAAAAAATACAGCACACACTTTACACACACACTGTGTGCATGTTTCTTTGGGAATCAGT
>CAOLHI010006289.1:0-37650 GCA_948474755.1 Ctenosaura bakeri
GTGGAATGGGCAATTATATCCCCGATAGATGGATTGGTAATCCTAAAGGTACAACGTCTTTTTCTGCCTTGCTTTTTGATAAGCACATGTCAACACCAGCCAAATGTTTTCTTTCACCAGCTGTATCTCAGAAGACCAAGCCAGCCACACAGGTGCATCCTTTTGCAATGTCTAGGAATGACTGCTGTCATGCTGTCTGTGTGAGGCTGCCCTTGAAGAGAGCTTCTGGTAGTATAACATGCTATCACCCATCAGCTATTAGATGTCAGCAAGGCCAGCCCAGCTATCAGGGAAAGTGAGGCAGCCATCTCAAAATAACACATCCTTGAGGGATGAGGGACAACAATGAGGTATTGGAGGCCAGAGCTGTGGGTGTTACTAAACCCTCCTTGCATACCCTAAGCTATTTTTCTGTTCTTAGATGTGGCTGGCCCACTGCCATGAAAGAAATAAAATTCAGCCAGACCTTGGAAGTAACAAGTGACAAGTAGCAGTCACATGATGGTATAAGAAAGCCAGTGTTATTTTTTAAAAAAATCAGAAACAAGAGTAAATTGACTTTATCAACATAATGAGCATTGGTTTCCAGTTACTTTCAAAAGTTAATTTTTAAAGTATATTTTTATAGACATTTAGACAAATTTCAAGTTCTTTGCCATTCTCTAAGGTGTTTTATTTCACTCAGAAATGAAACAGAAATAGGTGAAAAAGAAACAAGCAGTGCTACAACTAATGTAACACGCTAATTGTTTTCATCACTGTAATGAATAAAGGCAAGAAGTTACTTTTTAAACACTGTAGCAAGTAATGGAATGAATTACCTTTCAAAAACTAACCTTCCAAGCTTTGAATTCAACTATTTCTCATGGTGGTTTTTATGTGAGGGATGATGGAGGAGACGATTATATCCCTTGTGTCACGTAGCAAAGGGCTTTAGGCTAATCTTGTATTTTGGAAACAGGTCATTGTCTGGAGTCGCTCCACCATTTTAAAAAATTTTTTAGAAACAGTATGGGAAAAAAACAACGCCAAAATAATTTCTGTTGGGCTTTTAACGTAAGAGTTTACATTGCTATTACTGATTTTTTGTTTGTTTTGAAGCAGATGTTTATTGCTTATTTTGACTGTATTGTTATACAGTTGGACCTGCATATCCTCAGGTTCTGTATCCATGAACTCAACCAACTTCAACTTGAAAATATTCCAAAAAAATACAAAAAGCAAACTTTGATTTTGCCATTTCATACAAGAGATGCTATTTTACTACACAATTGTACATAATAGGACTTGAGCATCCATGAATTTTGGTATCCACAGGGGAGTTGTGGAACCAAACTCTAGAGGATATTGAAGTCCACTGTAATTTTATATCGTTACAGTATGCTTTAAATAAATACATATATACACCTATCAATAAAGATTGGCCAAAATGAAGTACTTAAAAAAAGAAAAACACAACAACAAGCACATTTCTAAGTCATACAATCAGAATCTTAAGAGTTGAAATGGATCACAAGGGCCATCTTGTCTAGCCTCCTGCCATATAGGAATACACAACCAAAACTCTCCTGAAATATGCCATCTAAACTCTGCCTAAAGACCTCCAAAGATGGAGACTCCACCACAATTTATTCCATTGTCAAAACATCTCTTATGGAAAAAAAATATTATTCCTAATGTATAGGTGGCATCATTTTTCTTGCAATTTGATTTCATTTCTTCATGCTTCAGTTTCTGGAGTAGCAGAAAACAAATGGGTTCTGTCTTCTACATGATATTCCTTCAGATGTTTAAAAATAGCTACTTTGTTACCTTTTAGTCTCCTCTTCTCCAAGGCAAACATAGCCAGCTCTCTAAGTTGTTCCTCATAAAGCTTGGCTTCTAGACCTTTGATCATCTTGTTTGCCCTTCTCTGGACATGTTCCAGCTTGTCAATATCCTTTTTGAACTATGGTGTTCAGAACTGGATATAGTATTCCAGGTGAGGTCTGACCAAAGCACAATAAAGTGGCACTACTACTACTACTAATACTACCCTTGAACTGGACTCTCTATTCCTATTGATGCATTTCAGAATTGCAGTGGCTTCTTTAGCTGCCATATCACACTGTTGACTCATGTTTAACTTGACCCTTTTCATATGTACTGGTTTCAAGCCTGGTATTAGTCATTCCATTCATTCATTCATTCATTCATAGTATTTATACCCAACTCTTAAGCTACAAAGGCTCTCAGATCAGCTTGCAAATTGACAATTTGAGAGTTCCCTGCCCTCAAGCTTTCAATCTAAATAAGACAGGAGACACCAGGAAAAGGGAATGGCAGTGGGAGAAAGGATTAAGTCCAGAAGATACTGCCAGTTCTTCTCTCTCACCAAGGCCAAGGCCGTGGCAGTTGGGATGAAGGGAGGGCCTTTCTGCTTCTGGGCCTAGGCATGATGGAGCTATGCCTGCCTCTATATTTATGCATTTGATTTTTTCCTGCCTAGATGAATTTTTCTGTTGAAATTAATTCTATTAGTTTTAGCCCAATTAGTTAGGTTGTTTCATTGTTAGTTCTGGCCCAGTTCTTCAATCTATCAAGGTCACAAAATATACCAGTGCAGGACTTTCAAAAGAATGAGAAAGCTATTAGGCTTAAAGGTTAATCTATTAGCAGTGAAGGTCACCATACATGTCAAACTGAGAGTGAGGGTATTTACTACAGGCTGAGTGAGCAAGTGTGATGTAGTGTGTTGATTGCTGGACTAAATGATGAGTGTTGGAGACCAGGGTTAAAATCCCTGCTCAGCCATGATACTATTGGGCAAGCCATACTCTCTCAACCTTGCAAGAAGGTAATGACAAACTTCCTCTGAACACATTTTGCCAAGAAAACCCTTTGATAGAGTTGCCATGTGTCAAAATCAACTTGAAGTCACATAATGACACAACAAACCAGAGGCAAAATAGGCCCCAAGCTCATCCACTCAAGATAGTTGAGATAGCCTTGTATGACCAAGGGCCTTCTGTCCTCCACAGTGAAGTCTGTGGTATGTGTGCGACTGACTTTCTATATCTGCAGTACAGAGATCTGGCAGCTCATTCTGGATTACACTGTTTTTATATTGTTTGGATTTTGCAAAATTCTCCTTTAACTCTTAATAAAATGGGAGTGGAGGCAGTTGGTTAATATGTACTAGCAATGAAAAACGGAATGTTGTCTGAAATGTGTGAATCTAGCTGATTTAAATCTGAAAACAATGCTTCAGTTTTTGAATCTCTCTTGTAATAGCCATGCACTTACATATATCAAAATGTAACAAAGACATACTGAAATAAGCAACAAGGAAAAATTAGAAACCTGAGCATAATGGAAGAGAAAATCACAACAGGGATATTACCTGAAACGAAATGAACATAAAACATCACAAAATAAAAGTCTGCATTTGTCTTATCTGGATGCAGAGTTCTGATTGCTTTGAAAATATGTATCCCATTCACCAGGTAACATTACCTGGCTGAAATGAGAAATCTATTTTTTTAACATTATTTTTCCCATTTCATTTTTAAGAGAATAGAAAAGTAAACTATAAAATAAAATGAATGCAAGAAGAAAGAAGAGAGAGAAAAAATCAAGACATTTAATCCTTAAAATAGTGATCTGAAAAAGATGGCAAAAACAGAATATTAAATGTTTGATCTTTATGAATGGAAAAATCCCTCCACATTTCAGCCTAATACTTACAAGCATATACTCAATTGCAGACATTAGAAAACAGATGAGGGTTGAGGAATCAAGCATAATACAAATACTTGACTGCTTATGGCATTGCGTCTGGAACTTAAGGTGACACGTGGTCCTTAATGAGACAATTTTGACTGAACATAAAAAGTCATGAGTGCAGTCCTACACATGTCTACTCACAGAAGGAAGGCCCATTAAGTTCAACGGCAGTTACTGCCAGGTAAGTGTGAATCAGAGGAAAGGTGTATTTTCATTTCAATAACTTGTATCAAAACCAGTAAAGATGTATTTTGTGTCTTTGCCATATGTATTCATTCAATATGCCCCTTAAATTCTTGCTTTTTGAGGATTTAATGCACTACAGGTTTGTTTCTGCTATTTGTGCCTTGCTTTTATATCTGTAAATGAAGCTAATATTGCAAAGATCCCAAGGCTTTCTCATCTAAAAGGGTGTGCACCAGAGTGCCCATCTACAATCACAGCAGCTTTGTGCCTTTTGTCAAACAAGCAAACAGTCAGCTTGTCTATATTTCAAAGACTAACTAGGCTAATTAAGAGCCATTGTGTCAATATCATCCAAGACTTAAACTGGCATCCTTCTGGTCAACGTACTGTTCTCCCTGTGGTGAGTCAGATGGCCAGAGAGTAATGAAAAAGGACCTGTGTTATCCTCTCAGGTTCCAGCATGTTTTTATCTTCCAGACAGGCTACTAATCTGATTCTTCTAGGGCAGGCCCATCAGCTTTGATATCTGCCTAGTCTCTGCAAGTGAGAGTATTTCTTAACAGCATGGATGTCTCAGGGGTCCAGATGTTTTAAACTCCCATAATACCATTGCCATTGGCTGTGCTGTGCTGGGTGGCACTGTAGGCCACAACACTGGGAAAGCCAAAGATACTCAACCCTTGCTTTATCTCATACATGCCTGTTTGATTCTCTGTCCACTTGTCTGACCTGTGGACTTCCATCCTCATTCCAACTTTGCTTCAGATAAGCTTCTAGGCTGAAATTCTTGTCAGCTGCAAATGATTATTCTTCTGGATGAATGGTCCTATGGGACTTCCCCAGCACTCCATCCAGCAAGATTTCCAGTCCTGCCAAGGTTCACATTCCACATCCTAATATGCTTATTGCTTACAATTCAGCACTGATGTACAAATAAGCTCATACCAATATTTTAGTTTTTCTTTAATGAATTGGATAATATTCATTAGAAAACATCAACAACCATAATGAAAGAGGCACTGTGATTTCCACCTTCTAGAAAAGTGAATGACTGGTTACAAAATCATAATTTATTTCAGGGTGGCCTACGATAATGGAGTCAAGGAGAAACAGAAGCTTGCTTACTCAAGGTAAAGTCAGAGAAAGAATTGTAGACTGATTCTTTCTAAGAATATAAGTGTGACTCCTGACTTGAAAACCTAAAACACACTAATTTAAACAGAGGGGGCATACTTATAGAAGAGGATATCTCACCGTAGTTCAAAAGCTAGAACAAAGCAACAAATAAGGAAGAGTTTGGTATCTTGGCTTCTCTTTTTGAAATAACTGTTCCCAGTATAGATGTTCTTTACCATCTGGAGGCACAGGCTCACATTGTTTCATGATTCATTTTGTTATAAACCTGTGCCTCCGACTGGTAAAGAGCTTCTATGGTGGGAACAGTTGTTTCACAAAACACCCCAAAGGGAAGATATTTCAAGAATGGCATAAACAGCTAATCAGTTCCACTATTCAAAAATAAATAAATAAATGGGTGTGTGTGTGCTCTGCAACCAGCACAAACATGTGATGACCAGAAAAGAAGGAATGTCAGTAAAACCCTACCCCAACCCTCAGGAGGAAGTCATGTGGACTCGCAAGAGAAACTGCACTTGTGATTCCTAGGACAGCTGTGACTCCCCTTGAGCTTCAATGTTTATGACAATAGCAAAGGAAAGAGAATGGTCATGTCCCCAGACAGAACCAAACCAAGACCATCTGGCCACCAGTCAGAGAAAAAAAATCAACAAAACAGTGTGAATAATCCCCTCAGTCAGTGTTCCAGATGTTCTTCTACCACATTACCCACGAAAGATCTTTGTATCTATTGCTTTTATAGAAAAGATAAGATGGTTGAAATTCTTGGTCTCTCAGCCGCAAAGTGTATAATCTGTTGGTTGGATAAACTTATAGAATAGGAAGATACTATTCTACCCTCCTGTATGTCCCCTGACATATGTAGAAAGGCCCTCCTTGGCTACTATTCTTTAGCAGATGTGTTATTAATGTCACATGTTCCAGGGATGTGTATGTACTTTATTTCTAATAATTGTGAGCATAAAATGATTATTTTATGTCTCTTGTAAGAGTGTTACATATCTGGGACTTAAAAAGGACTCAAAGGCTTGTACTTTACTCTCTTCTTTAGTAGTTTTATTCCAGTTCCATAGATTGTTACATGTCAATCATTTTTTAATTACTGTATATTACACATTTTCAAAACTTTAAAAGTTCACTTTGTTTTTACTTTCAGTTTGCAGCTCACCATGGCTGGATTTTCCCCACAGATCAAGATTGATTCACACATCATGTTCACTGATCAATGACTTGTAACAAAAGATAATAGACCATTTGCACAAATGATCCATTACATGAAGATTTTCAAATCACATCCAACCAAGGGAAGTGGATGGTTCTTATGTCAATGTGATAGGAAACATGATCTGGGTTTCAGTCAGAATATTAACCAACCTATCCAAAATGTTGGACCCTACTCACAAAACTGGTTCAGCAGCTTAAAGAGTTCCTTTAAAATTTGAACTAACATTTGGAATAGGTTCACCACCGCACTGATACCAGAGCCATCCATTTCCCTATAACAGATACATTTCTGCTTCTGCAGTGCACTCCACACATTCAATTGCTAGTCATTAAGTATGCAGGATCCAAGGATCCCTTTATGCTCTACACAATTAGAGTACTGTATTTCCACTTTAACTGTCATAGATGCGTCCTATGGGATCCTGGGGTTTGTATTTTAGAGGAGCTTTCTGGCAGAGAGTTCTAAATGCCCCTCCCTAAACTGCAGACCCCAAGATTCCATAGGATATTGCCATGACTATAAAAGTGGAATTATGGCCCTATAACTGTCATCTGTATAGTGTAGCGTGAAAGGGCCCTGAAACACCCATGTAAGAAATCACCAGGTTGTGAAGCTGAAAGAGACTCGGACCAGTTAAATCCCTAACAACGCAGACCTATACAGTAAGTTAGAAGTAAGCATATTGTCCAGTAGTGCTTACCTTCTAGGTAGATAGGAACACGTGTGCAGTCTAATACCTCACTGAAAACAAGGACACTTCTGATGATATACAGTTCAGATTCAGGTGATTGGAAATACTGTATTTTCCCACAGGAACCTACCTGTGTTTTGAAATCTTCTGAGGAGCCCCTTCTCTGTGGCCCACCACCCTCATAGGTGCAACTGGTGGGAACATAGGAGAGGGCTTTCCTCATGGCTGTTCCACTGCTGCTCCCACTCTCTAGAATGCCTTTCCAGAGAAGTTAGACTAGCATCCTCCTTACAATCTTCTCATACTCAGCTGAAGATCTTTTTACTCAAGCAGGCCTTTGAGACCTTTTTTTTTTAGGGGATTCAGCCTTGTATAATGTGCTGAATTTTTTATTTGTTGTTTTTAATGATTTTTGTCTTAACTGGTTTTAATTTTAATTTTTTTTTGGATAATGTAATTATTTTTTAATTTTTCTATGCTTTAACTTTGTTTTAACTGTAGTAAGATCCCTTGCGTCGCAGCTTGGGAAAGAGGCAGGAAATACATAAATAATGACGACGGTAATCATCGTGATCATGATCTTTATCACCTGGCAGAATCCAAAATCTCAACTAGAGTAGCCACCTCTGAATCAATGCAGCTTACACAAATATTGACTGAACATATCCCATTCAGTCACTGAGTCTAACAATTACCTTTATCCCTTGGTTTTACTTACCTATGTGACTCATTTCCTCCCTAATAAATAAAAACCATGAAAAATTATTCTCCATGGACCTCTTACTCCATGTCTACAAAAGACAATAAAAGAATTTATTAACTTCAAGAGCTAAACCCAGGCCAATGCTTTCTATGCCATACCAATAGTGGTTAGTTTTTTTATCCAGTTTAGCAGTGCACATTAAGCCACTAAAAATGTGTTTGGATAAGGTCCAACATCCTTGGGTCTAGAAGTATATAAGATTCAAAGAGACAAAAGCTTACCCCACTTCCACTTAAGATTTTTGTTTTCAACATTACAATTTCTCCTTTCTCCTTGGTCATCTACTGTGTTTGCCTGCTGGTCATAGAACATTCCAATTCTTGGCTTAAAATTTCTTTTGATTTCTGGGATCTTGTGAAAGATGTATCTTTTCCTTTTTTTAATGTCATCTTCTATTTCTCCGCATGGATTATTATAGTAGTTCTCTTCCTCCCTGTACTCAAATCATCGAGCAGTTGCATTTAGGGTTCCAACTCTATTTCTGTCACCTTTTACTTTTGCTTGTCCTCTGTCCTTAACTGCTTGAAGAGTTTTATCTATCACCCACTGAGGTTTCCTTTTTTCCCCACTACAAATAGTGTCTTTTTACATTCCTTCCTGACAATGTCCCTGACTTCAGTCCAGAGTTCTTCTGTCTGCTGGTCGATTAGGCTTAATACTACAAATCTATGTTTTTACATTATCTTTAAAGTCTATGACAATATTTGTCAGGTTCTACTTTGCCATGATGGTTGGTTGTGTTATTCTTTAGCTTTACTCTCATTTTTGATATTAGTTATGGTTGGGGCCACAAACTGCTCCTGATCTTGTTTTTCCAGAGAGAACAGAGCTTCTCTATCTTATGTTTCCAGTTATTTTCTTTGAAACTAAACTTTATTAAAAATACAAAGCACAAACCAACAGAACAAGAACAAATTATAATGACAAATAGATATAAACAACAAACAGAAAAAAGGAAGACCACAACAAAAAATCCTAAATCCTAATAAAAATTAATTGAAACCAGTAAGACAATAAGAATATTTTTTTAAAAAAAGTGGTTTCCAGCTTTCCTAACACAAACTATTAATAAATTGATATAAAAACAACTTCTTTAGCTACAAATCCCCTTTTAATACTCCCAATACTTGCAACTTTTAATTCTGAAATCCTACTGTAATCTTATAATACTTCTTTTCATGCAAAAAGCATATCAATTTTCCCCAGTCTTTCCTAAAAACTGCCACTGATTTTTCTCTTATCAGTAACATCAATTTGTCAATTTCAGCTAAATCCAACAGTTTTAACAACCAACCCTCTTTCAATGGAATCTCTGTACTCTTCCATTTCTGCACTTCTGCTTCCAGTTATATAGTCCATTTGATTTCTTAGAAAATCCTTTATTTAGAGATGAACTTATGCTACGTGTATTCATAAAACTCACCCAAAATCTTGTAAAATTTATGATGTTTCAGCACAGACAACAGCAAACTAAACTACCTGTTGACTACCTGGCCTCCATGGTTTGTGAAATCAGACTGCAGCAGTGGGAGCGGCAATAAAATATTGCAGTATCGGGTGCTCCTGTTCCCTGTTGCAGCCAATTAGTCATGCCCTCTTCCAAAACATTTCATTCCATTCCTACTCCTCCTGGCTTTTTCTTTGCAATAGATAGCCTTCTGTGGCAACTGAGTCTGCCTGTGGGATTGCTTCTTTTCTTAAAAAAAGTTTCTTAACTTTCTCCACAAAATAATCCCCCCCCCTTCTTCTAAATATTGTTTGTGTGCTTCTGCAGAACTTTGGGCTGGGTAGTGCTGTTTCGACTACACAAATAATGACACTCAGAACTTGAACATCAGATAGAGGAAATGATTATCATGTAAGCTAAGGGGTTTCACAGCAATGTACTAACTAAACGAGAGAAATGCTATTTGGCCCTTTTCACACGTGGGGGAGCTGAAACGGGGCAGCGCACACAGGGGCGGAGCTTACCTGCTTGCGTTTTGCTCCGTCCCTGCTCTGTCCCTGTGGGGAGTGTGGCTCCGCCGCTCCACACGCCGCCGAATTTCGGCGGCGTTCGGTGGTGCCCAAAATGGCGGCTGGCGGCTTCCGGTGGCGCTCCGCCAATCAGGGCAGCGCGCCAGCCGGAAGCCCGCCCCCAGGCAGATCTGAAGAGATGCGCTAACGCGTCTCTGCAGATTCACACCGGGAGCAGCCACGGATTAGTGCGGGCGAGTTTCATAAAAACCACCTGGGAAGGTGGTTTTTAAAAAACTCACAGCGCAACCCCTGCGGCTGCACTAGAGCGATTGGAGGTGTGGAGCCTCACCTTTTCCAACCGTACTAGCTCGCCCCGCGGTGTGAACAACCTCCATCTCCGGTTGTCGCAACGCGGGGTTTTACCCCGTGTGAAAATGGCCTTTGTTTACTGCAGAGCTTTCCAAACTGTGTGTCGCGACACGTTAGTGCATCAGCTGCAGTGTGTAGGTGTGTCACACGAATGTAATGGGTTGAGGGGTTGCCTCCACTGCCGTCGTGGGCCAAGGAAGACCTTGGCAAGGGCAACAGCAGTGGCAGGGCAGGCCCAGGTGGAAGGGCTACCTCTCTCGCTGCCACTGCCCTGGGCTAAGGAAGACCCCGGTAAGAGGGGCAGTGGGCCAGGTTCAGGTGGAGGGGCTGCCTCCACTTACTGAATGACTTACTGCATTGCGAAATGATGCACGTCTAAAAAGTGTGTCACCAACATGAAAAGTTTGGAAAGCTCTGGTTTACGGCTATAGATACAGCAACAGAATTACATCATCAGTAAGGACATCGTGGTCCTGAAATATACAGCGTCACATCTTGTTCCAAATCAAGAATGAATGTATACAAATCTACTTTAATTACAGGTGGTTAATGAAAAGAAGACAATAGAAAAGCATCAATTTAAAAACTCAAAGAATACATCAGTCTTAAGATGGCTATTTTTGCCCTTTTAAACGCTGTAGCATCAGCCCTTGAAGATGATTAAATGTTGTATTTGAAGATTAAAAGAATTTGTTAAAGGCATTTTATTGGAATGACTCTTATTTAAAGAGGTGCTTCAGGAAGTAATCAGCTGCTTTATAGTTCCATTCAGAAAGCCATCTTTCTGCCAGCGGTAACCTCAAATAATAACCATGTCATCAGTCTAAGCACTGAGATGTGTATAATATTTCAGGACAAACTATGTGGAAAGCATCTTGTAAAAGTGCATAAGGTACATTTTTAAGAAATGTGATTAACAGAGCAGAAGTTAGAAAGACATCACAAAATATTCAGTAGTAGAGAACATCTGGGAAGCAACCTGGAAAAGATGATACAGAATAAATAACTTGTGGATTTTTTGTGCTATATATATGAAGTATGTCAAGATGGATTTTGAATTATGCAAGAAATATTTCCATATGGAAATATACTGAAATAATTGTCCAGTCATACTACTACAGTTGGGCAATGTGTCCAAATATTGCTTAGAAAAGACTAAGAGCTTTCATGCAAAATTGTTCTGATATGAATTGTTCTTATCTGCTTCCACTCTCTAAATTTTAACTGAGTAAAGGAGACTTTATTTTCTCCTTTGTATTTATCGTTGTAGTCTCAGACATCTGTTCTTGTTCACCTCTCTGTTGATTTGCTCAGGAATGTAGAAAGCATGGAATTGAATTCCAAGGTCTTTAGATTACAAATCCTTCAATATCTACATTGGAAAACTAAATTAAACAAAATACAGCAAGCTTCGGGCAAAACTAAGTTTGAGTAATGCTTTGGTTAGGATCTAAAGAATGCCATGTGCATTTGGCAGTACTTCTGTGCTGATGCACTGGATCACTTTGGGTTTTTTATTCTGATGATCTGGCACCTTCTCCACCACAGAGAAACCTTAAACTCTCTAAAATGACTTTTAGAACACATGGAGAAGTAAGAATCAAAAACTTCAGCCAATGGCAAAGGGCTTACTTATAACACAACACACCAAAGACTAGGTCTTATCTGTAGGCACCAGAACTAATGCTGGCAATCTTTTCTTTCCAATTTTGTAGTCCTAACAGCAGTTGGTGAAGAGAGTAGTATAGACCTGAAAAATGACATGGGAATAAATGGTTAAACTGGAGATGGGGAATATCTACATCTTGTTAGATTTCAACTCACATCTCACCACTGGCTATGCAGGACATGTTGCATAAATACTGAAGGGATATTAAGGAGGCTCCTGCTTGGACAATCATGGCTAGCTTGCTTAACTTCTCATTTTCATTGTTGAAGTACATGTTTTGAAGACATCTTCTGAAGACTTGATAAGGGTTGATTTTGCCATTTATAAGCTTATGATTACCACAACTCCTTAGTAAAACTTGATCAGTTCCTCACTATATATTGTAAGTACAGGGTTTTTAAAATAAATTTCACCTAGCTTCTCAGCATACTTGTTCAAGGACACATGGTTTGAAGATCAATGGATAATAATTTTGAGAGGATATCAGTTTGTAGTGTGGACGTCAATCCTTAGTTTTATTTGAAATTTATTTTATTTTAATAATCTAGCTGCCTTTATAATATAGTATATATTTTAGTTTCACTATGTAATTGTCAGTGGTAACCTATATGTGCTTTAATTATATGGTTTACTTATGGACCTTGGTTGTTTCATGTTAAGTATTTTCTTATTTGGTATGTAGTACAACCACATTTTCAAGGGCCAGCATGATGTTGTGGTCTGAGCATTGGACTGCAGTCCTGGAGACCAATTCCTTTCTTGGCCATGAAAACCCACTGGTTGACCTTCGGCATATCACACATTCTCAGCCCCCAAAAAACCATGATAGGTTTGTTTTGGGATTGTCATAAGTCAGAAATGACTTGAAGCCACACAGTAACGACAACACAATTATTTTCAGATCACAGCATATCACATCACGTCTTTATTTGGATGGTGGTTTGTATCTTTTTGAGGCCCTCCTGCAGTTGTGTTGGCTAGCACAATCCACCTTCCTTTGCGGTTCAGACCTACTGAGATTCCATCATCTGCCACAGTATCTCTGAAGAAAAGATGGATTCCTTTCTTCAGTGAAGAAATGATATCAGGAGAAAGTACTTTTCTAAGCCAATTTCTTACTTAGGTGTGAAGCACATGTCTTTTGTTTCTTAAAGGAAAATGCTGAATCACTATGAGAGGGGACTGGGGAAGTACCGGTATACCGTTATACTATTTTTTCTAACACCCTTTTGAGAGCAGAAGTAAAACCTAGCCTAACACTATTTTAGACTTGTTTGTAACTCTTTTTTCTATTAGGCATTTAACTTCTGAAATCAACAGTGACCTAGAGCTTCAGCATTATAGAAAAGGTTGGTCACTGATCAGTCTTGAAGATGAAATTTTATGATCTCTGACACAAATTTGAAAGAGGCCATCTTTGTTGTTTCATAACCAAAGCCCAATAAACATTTTTCTTTAGGGTTAAAAACTTAGAACACTGAATATGTGAAAGACCGTATAATTTATGAACATTTATGATCTTTGTCTTTGATAGTCACAGGGATTCTAAGAGGCTACCTTTCTTTTATTGTAAGTGCTGCAAACAGAGAAATATTTCAAAATTAAGTCTATTACCTTTTTATTGCATTTTCAGATATATATCTTTACCAGCTGTTACAGATTGTGGGAACTTGCTGTTATATCATTCCTGATCTTTGATTTCTTCAGCTTTGCAATTTTAATCAAATGCAACCTGAAACATCAGTCATGTGAATCTGGTACTTATAAAAGACTGAAGAGTTTTTGTTGTGTCCTGTAAACCAACATTTAGGTACACTAAAACATTTCAAACAGTATTTGAAAAAGCTTTATAAAACAGTCAAAGCAATCAAAGCATTTGCACATGGAATAAGTCAATTGTGTTCTTATGAGCTCAATCCACGTATGCAAAGAAGTAAATATCAATTGTATCTTTCCAGCCATACATTTTAGCTGCAATTTTATACTTAAGGTGATAGAAGAAAGGGAAAGAACATTCTGAAAATAGCAACATGGTGGTTGTTATACCCTTTTTTTTCCTTACAGTTTTCTCCTTTTGATTTAGAAGGTACATATTCTCTTGTGCCAGAGCAGTGGTTCTTAACCTGGCGTCCTGGGACCCCTGAGGGATCTGCAGAGATCTCACAGGGGGTTTACAAAGCTCTGCTGCGGAACAGCACCAGTAGCAGGGTCATGACAGTGGGGGGTGAGCATTGCAGGTGCCAAAACTGCTCCTTCATTTGCAAATGAGGGGAGCAGTTTGGGCACGTGCACACATATCCCTACTGCCACACCCCTGATGAAAGGGACAGAAGTAGCAGAAATGTGTGCATGCCCAAGCTATGGCTCTGGAGACCAGGGTTTGAAGCCACATTCAGCCATGGAAACCCACTGGGTTACTTCAAGCAAGTCACATTCTCTCAAGCTCAAAGAAAGGCAAAGACAACAAATCTTGCCAAGAAACCCCTTATGATAGATTTGCCCTTAGGGTCATCATAAGTCATTTTTCAAAGGGGAAAGACACAACGGCTAGAAAGAACCCCCACTCTATCAGTGGCACTTTATTGTTGTGTGCCTTCAAGTCACTTCTGATCTACGGTAACCTTAAAGTAACCCTATCACAGGGTTATTTATTTATTTATTTATTTGGCAAGATTTGTTTAGAGGGGGTTTGCCTTTGACTTCCTCTCTCAGCCTGAGAAAATGCAACTTTCCCAAGGTCACCCAGTGTCTGGGGGTTGGGGGGATCAGAATCCTAGTCTCCAGAAGCCTTTAATAAATATATACATATTTGAAAATTTAAATAAATATTTGAATATTTACATCTAAATTTAAATATTTAAATCTTGAGTTAAGTCTTTGGGGCTCCCTGACAAAAAATTATATTCATAGAATCATACAATCATAGAGTTGGAAGAGGCCCCAGGGGCCATCAAGTCCAACCCCCTGCTATGCAGGAATATCCATCAAAGCATCCCCAACAGATGGCCATCCAGCCTCTGCTTAAAAACCTCCAAAGAAGGGAACTCCACCACACTCCGAGGCAGCACATTCCACTGCCGGACAGCTCTGACCATCAGGAAGTTCTTCCTGAGGTTCAAGTGTAATTTCCTTTCCTGCAGCTTGAATCCATTGCTCCTTGTCCTAGTCTCTGGAGCGGCAGAGAACAAGCTTGCTCCCTCCTCAACATGACATCCCTTCAAATATTTAAACATGGCTATCATGTCCTCTCCTAACCTTCTCTTCTACAGACTAAACATACCCAACTCCCTAAGCCGTTCTTCATAGGGCATGGCTTCCAGACCCTCCACCATTTCGGTCGCCCTCCTCTGGACACGTTCCAGCTTGTTGATATCCTTCTTGAACTGAGGTGCCCAGAACTGGACACAGTATTCCAAATGAGGCCTGACCAATGCAGAATAAAGTGGTACCATTACCTCTCTTGATCTAGACACCATACTCCTATTGATGCAACCAAGAATCGCGTTGGCTTTCTTGGCTCCTGCATCACACTGCTGACTCATGTTCAGCTTGTGACCTACCAAGACTCCTAGATCCCTTTCACAGGTACTGCTATCCAGCCACGTGTCCCCCATCCTATATTTGTGCATTCCATTTTTTCTGCCTAAGTGCAGGACCTCACATTTCTCTTTGTTGAAATTCATTCTGTTAGCTTTGGCCCAGCCCACCAATCTGTCAAGGTCATTTTGAATTTTGTTCCTGTCCTCTGGAGTATTAGCAACCCTTCCCAATTTGGTATCCTCTGCAAATTTGATCAGCATGCCCTCCACTCCTTCATCTAAGTCACTGATGAAGATGTTAAATAGCACTGGGCCCAGGACAGAACCCTGTGGCACCCCACTTGTCACTTCTCTCCAGGATGAAAAGCAGCCATTGGTGATCACCCTTTGGTTGGTCAATACCAATCCACCTAACAGTAGCCCTGTCCAGCCCACATTTTACTAACTTCTTTGCAAGAATGTCATGGAGAACTTTGTCAAAGGCTTTACTGAAGTCAAGATATGCTACATCTACAGCATTCCCTTCATCTATCACGCTTGTAACCCTATCATAAAAAGAGATAAGATTAGTCTGGCATGACTTATTTTTGAGAAATTCATGCTGGCTTTTAGTGATCACGGCATTGCTTTCTAAGCAATTACAAACTGACTGTTTAATGATCTGCTCTAGGATCTTTCCTGGTATTGATGTCAGGCTGGCTGGGCAATAATTATTTGGGTCCCCTTTTTTCCCCTTCTTGAAGACGGGGATGACATTTGCCCTCCTCCAGTCTGCTGGGACTTCTCCTGTTCTCCAAGAGTTCTGAAAAATTATCACAAGTGGTTCAGAAATGACTTCTGCCAGTTTTTTTAATATCCTTGGATGTAACTCATTTGGCTCTGGAGACTTGAATTCATCTAGTTTAGCCAGATATTTGCAGGGGGAGGCTGCTAAAGAAAAAGTTAAGAATCACTATGCCAGAGCATTTCCTCTGTCTTAATACAATAAGTTGCAAGGTGATGGAACTCACAAAAAATTACTAAGGGGACACCTGTTTTATTTTTTGTTATATTTGAAAGGTGTTCTCCTATCTATATATGATTTTTGAGACTCTTGCACTGTGTAGCACAGATGACAAAATTGCTATTGCAAGTGGTAAAGTGGGCCAAAATGCACCCATTTGTTAATGTGATTTGTAAATTCAGTCCTTTCGGAAGTATACCTGCAATAGACGCAATGGCCACAGCGTGGTGTCCTGTAGGTCAGATGGTTGTACCCATCTGAGCATTCATGGATGCTTCCATTCCCTGAAGTTGCAAGTGTCATAGGATCATGTGGCAGGACCTGCTTTTACCCCTCACAGACTCATATGGCAGCTTCCCCCCGCCCTAGTCTGCCAAAGCACCTTGCCACTTACACACAGCTCTGCCTTTCCCTTTAAAATGCCATCTTCATGTAAAAAGAGCCTTTCAGATGTTATTTAGAATGATTTACTGATCTGTGGCATCATGGTTCCGTTTGGTTAGAACTACTGAAAATTATTCAGCTGAGTCAAAATCTATAAAAATATACTATAATTTTTATTAAAATAACAAAGGATTGGTTTTCATATGTACATGCAAATTCAACAGATCTTCAGAATGCATTTAGACAGTTTCTTATATCTTTACATCAACATAAAGGCACAGGTCTCACACACACAGAGCCCTCTGGCTACCCTTTTGCCAAAGCTCACTTCCCAAATCTAGGTCATCCTCTTTGACAAGATTTAGAAGTGGGTTGATTTCTCTTCTGCCATTCTCCATAGGCTTTCCCTGAGAAAACACACCCTTCTCACTCAACCTCCACCCCTGTGACCGAGAACCTCTCTGGATGAAGAACTGACTCCTGGCTCCAAAACCAATTCAATGTGCCTGCTGTTTATGCATTTCACACAGGCCTCCAAGCCCTCCTTCACACGAATAGTTGGCTTTCTCTTTTGAGTGGCCATTTGGTTGCCTGGCAACCACTCAGGACATCCATCACACATCATTTCTGGAATACCATCATCCCACAACAGACCTCAGATTTTGGGATATAGAAAAAGTAAATAATAATGATGAGAAGACTCTATTAAAGAAAAAAGATGACTGGATTTTAAAATTAAAATCTTTGGTTCCTGGAGGACTAAATGAAAAAATTGATTTCCTCTCACTTTTGTAAGTTCACTCATAACTTTTCCTAGTGGCATGATATGTCCTTCACTTCCCTTTTTTTCCTGACCACCTGCCAACATAAAAACCCTTGAGGGTAGTTCATGTGTTTCTTGTCTGTCTGGCAAAGGGAATGAGATTCTCAGCTTCAGAAATTCCTGGAGTTAGATTTCATATAAGTAAGTAGAGGCTTTAAGCAGTGAATAATGCTTAATGATTACACACTGCCCTTCTAATTTTACATTTATAATTTTAAGTAGCACCTGAAGGCCATTGATATATATAGGCTGAAACACTCTTTTTCCAAAATAAAACAGCCATTGTTTGAGCACTTGGAGATGTATCTTTTTTTCCTGCTGATTCAATTGGTTGTGCTCCAGTTTTTGTTGCTTCTAAATCAGGCTTAGAGTCCAGCTCCCAATCATTGAATTTCAGAAGCATTACTATTAATTTCAACAACAAAGTGGACTGTTCAAGTTGCTAAAGTTCCTTCTTGCAGAGTATGAGGTCTGCCTGGCATCCTATCAGTTTGATTTACTTTTTCAAATTACTGTATTCCTATTGTATTTTCACATATATACTAGCTGCTCTGATGTCTGTGGACTGAAAAGAATATCTTTTTCGTAACCAACTTATGTACCTCTTCCTGGAATGTCCTCAAAATAACCAGGTCCTAGATGGCAGCCATGTATTTTGAAGTCCTTCTCACATATGGGAGAGAAGCTGCCCTGGCTGAAGCACAGCACATGTCTGCCAATCGTGCATACACAGAAGATTTAGGTTCATGTCACTTCTTTCCATATACCAAGGCCATGGCGGCTTTTTAAGGCCCGGCAACTGAGCAGCAGCTGGACCGATTCAGATGCAGTGTAAGATGACAAAGAAGTCTAGTTTCTTGTCACTTCTTCTGATCAGTGCTCTGGTAATGAGAAGAGGCTGTGCATCTCTGCTCTGCTTTTTGGTGACCGATAATCTCTAGTCTCATGGAGAAAACTCTGCCTGATTTCTTCTGCTGTTTTGTAATTTATCTTGGGGAACAGAGACCATTTCCGCACTAGCCTGTTATAGCGCAATGATTCCACTTTCAACATCCTCCGGAATCCTGGGGTTTGCAGTTTCGGGAGGGGCCAGCTGGTATAACAGGCTAGTGCGGAAATGGCCAATGTGTTAAACAGGTCTGTATCATTAAGATTGGCAGATTTTGCTTTGCTGCCCTTTTATGAAATTCTTGAGGGTCTCAGCACAAGTGATTAGTTGTGTTTATTGGAGTTTCTTTCTTGTTTTCTTCAGTTTTTGTTTTTAAGTTTCTAATTATGTTTCAACTTTGCCCGGCCCCAAGTGAAATAAGAAAAAAAACCCGACCAGCTTAGGAAACAGTGGATAAGGGTTCAGATATTGCAGAGATAGCAACTGAGGTCGGGAATGGGGAAGCCAGTCGCCTAACTACCACAGTCCACCACCATATTCTCTGTCCTTGACCTCCCCTCCGAAAAAGATTTCCCCAAAAGTAATTATGGAAATCAGTCCCCGCAAGATTCCTGCATCTCGCCCAGTATTTGGGCGCCCATTGTTCAGAAAGAAGCTTTCTCCACAAAACAACGTGGGATATGCTCCACAGACCTTCGCATTGCCAATTAAACTGATTTAAAGAGCGCGCGAATGTGCGAGGAACGAAAAGCACCGGCGCGAGCAGGTCGCCTCAGCCTCTACGGTCACATGAGACGCCATAAGCTCCGCGCCGTCTTTTCCCCCTCAGGTGTTGCAGCCAATCAAAATGGACGTCGACTGTTTTTTTTTTCTTTTCTATTTTTTTGTTGTTTTTTTGCGCGTCGTGCGCGTGCGTGCGGGAAGGCGTGCGGCAGTTGCGGAATACGGCAGGAGGGCTTTGTGTGCGCCGGAGCGCGCGCTTGCTCTTCTTCGTCTCTCTCTCTCTTTCTTTCTTTCTTTTTTTTTTTTTTTTAACCGCCCTTTTTCGAAGCATGGCAACTGCGGTGGTCGGGCGCGCGCTGGCGGGGAGCTGCCGCTGGAGCGCCGCGGTGAGGCCGGGGAAGCCGTTGGCCGCGTCGAAGGTGAGAGGGGCCCTCGCGGGAGGCAGGCAGGGAGAGAAGGGCCATTTCCGCACTAGCGTGTTATAGCGCTACGATTCCATTTTCAACCTCCTCTGGAATCCTGGGGTTTGCGGTTTCGGGAGGGCCGGCCGGCCCCTCCCGAAACCGCAAACCCCAGGATTCCAGAGGAGGTTGAAAGTGGAATCGTAGCGCTATAACAGGCTAGTGCGGAAATGGTCAAGGAAGGAAGGAGCGGGCCGAAGGGCTGTTCTACGGTAAAAGGCTGCCGAGAGTGCCTCAGTGATCCTTCTCCCCTCCACATGTGGGCCTTTGGGTAGAACACTGTTTCCTCATGCCGAAAACGGCATCTCGTTGTCTGGTTAAAAAAAAGCCGTGCTCCAGGCATCTGGGAAACCCCGGCTGCCGGCCTCTCCGGGAGAAAGAGGAAAGGGTTTTCATTTTAGCATTAGCGTTTCTCAGACGGGGATTCTGTACTCTTAAAGACCTGGTAGAAAAGGGGCCGCCGCCATCGCTGCTGCCCCAGCACCTGTTTCTTGGGGGTTAAGTTTCTCTCTGTGGTGATAACTGGCAAAGTCACAGCAACCCTCTAGTGCCAGCCTTGGCCTGTCACAGTGCTATTGTTCCACGTTCAACATCCTATGGAATCCTGGGGTTTGCAGTTTAGGGAGGGGCCTCAAAGGCTTTGAAAGCGGAACCATAGCGCTGTAACAGGCTAGTGCGGAAATGGCTCCAGTTTCCGAACTGTTCGCGCGAGGTTTTGTGCTTCGCACGGGGCTGAGAAAGCCTCCTTCAGCTGTAGAGTTTTGGATGGGGCAGCTCGGTTGAAGTCAGGCGACTGTCTAGGAACATTTCCGCACTACAGTGTTAAAGTGCTGCTATTCCGCTATCAACCTCCTATAGCATTCTGGGGTTTGTAGTTTAGGGAAGGGCACTTCAGATTCTCAGCCAAAGAGCTGTTTGGTCTCAGTAAACTACAAACCCCAGAATTCCACAAGGTGTTGAAAGTGGAATAGCAGCAGTTTAACACTGTAGTGTGGAAATGGTCCATGACTACCTTGGAAGAAATTAGACTGATATAAGCAACTTGAGCTGCAGCGCTGGGTTTTGTTGAAGCTCGTGTCTCAGTCGTCAGTAAGGAGTGTGTGAAAGGCAGGGATCCTCACCCTGTGAGATCAAGACCATTTCCACCCTACACTGTTACAGTACTGTTATTCCACTTTCAACATCCTATGGAATCCTGGGGTTTGCAGTTTAGGGAGGGGCCTTTAGAATTCTCTGCCAAGAGCGCTTTGGCCTCAGTAAACTACAAACCCCAGAATTCCACAGGAGGTTGAAAGTGGAATAACAGTACTGTAACAGTGTAGGGTGGAAAGGCTCCATGAGAGGAAGCTTAGGTGGGATGCAAGTTTTCTAGCAATTAATCAGAATTCATTTTCCTTCATTTATCCATGTCCTCTTGCAAAGTGTGGTATACTATCTCCTGCAGACTGAGCCTGTCCCAGAATATCTGTGCTCTTTTGATATGCTAGCAGTAATTTAGATACTTGATGTTTCTCCTAATGCCTGCTGACCACCAGAAAGTGTCAATAATTTTTAACTTCCTGTTTGCCGTTGTCAAAAATGTTCATCTACTAATGGAATTACTAATTTCCTTATGTTTACTCCCAGCAATAGCAGTGCATTTTTGATCTCTGAAAAAACTACAATAAATTATAAACATTCTGGTTTAAAAATTTATCAACATACAAAAGTTTTTTAAAAGTGGGCCTTTTTTTTCTGTTGTGGTGGTACTTAGGCTCCTTATAGAGTGATTCATGGACCATAAGGTAACAAAAAATTGAAAGCCACTTGGATCATGAATAGAGGCTAGAATTCCTTTGGTGCACAACGTTGGTGTATGAGGCCTTATGCTGTTTGGAAATGTCTGTGCAGTTGACACTCAGTGCAGAACATCATAACAGACAAAAAGAAAATCAACTTCATAAACTCTAACTGAACTTGTTTCTGTGCAGTTTATTAATTAAATTTATACCTTGCCTTTTTCCTGGCAACAGTTGCCACTGAAGACATCTTAAAACAAATTTAAAAACACAAAATGAATTTATTGGTTTATTTAAGTCATCTTTTTTTTTTTAATTTTTTTTTTATTTATATAACTGAATCACAAATACAAAACAAGAAAAAAAAATTTAAAAACCATGTGATATACATAATAGTGAATTAAAAAAAATTTTTTTTTCTTTTTCTTTTTTTCTCTTCTCTTAAGCAATACTAACTTTCATTGTTATTTTGCACCTTTACCCTTAAATTTATAAATCTGTTCAACTGTTATAATTTCACATTTAATTCAATGTTTTTCACATCCCCTTTAATCTATTTCTATTGTTAATTCTTTTAACTTTTTTTTTTAAAAAAACATTAACATCACTTATCCATTTAAATCTATAAATCACAAGTTTGACACACACACCTACTAAGAATTACAAAATATACAACATAAAAGAAAAACAAAACTAAAACTAAAAAATACCCACCCCCCCGAGCCAACTTTTTATTTAATCCACTTTCCAAAATTGCCATTCTTCTTTGACAGGGTAGTATTACTATCTCTTTTCAGAACTTTATCCAAAAATATTTTCCAAATTTCTTCAAAATCATTCCCTTTAACCAAACCTTTCATAAACCTAATTCTACATGTTAGTTTATCATTAATTGCAATTTTCCACACTTCGTTATACCATTCCTCTATTTGAAATTTTTCATTTGCTTTCCATTTTTTTGCTATTATTAATCTCGCTGCAGTTAACAAATTTGTTATTAATTCTTTCTTTACTTGAGTACACTCAACCTTATCATATATAGACAACAATGCAATATTTGGACATACTGGTATATCTGCTCCTATAATCTCTTTTATCTCTTTAAAAACCTTTTGCCAAAACTCCATTATCTTATTGCAATTCCACCACATATGCATATATGTACCAATTTCTTGACATCCTCTCCAACATAATCTTGAATATTTCTCATCTATTTGATTTAATTTCACTGGAGTCAAGTACCATTTCCACACTAATTTATAATAATTCTCTTTTATTCTTATTGATAATTTTTTTAAATGACGTTGTTTCCAAATTTTTCTCCATTCTTGTATATCTATATTTTGTACTATCTCTTCCTCCCACATTTTTCTAAGAAAATCCTCTTCTTGTTCTTTTGCTAATATTTTATATATTTCACTTGTAATACCTTTTAGTATTTCATTTTCTTGCATATTTTCTCTTTGAATAATAATTTGTTCAAATTTAGTATATTCTTTAAAATCCTTAACATATCTTTTCATACTCTTTGTCCATTGCTCTAATTGTATATAATTTAACCAGGATATTTTAGTTTCCTGCAATCTCTCTTTCATTCTATCTTTATTTATCATTATTTTCATCCAATCTTTTAATCTATAAATTTTTTGTTTTTTTATTTCTTTCTCTATTATTTCTCTTAAATTTATTGGAAATTTTTCCATCATCACTCTGGAGTTAATATTGATATATTCGGTAATAATTTTCTTTTATTTTTTTTCCATATTTCTATTATATTTTTTATAAAAGGATTTTCTATCTTCTCCATTTCTTTCTTTGAAAAATTCCTAAAAAATATATTTTCTAATTTTGTCTCAATATTCATATCTTCTATCTCTAACCAATCTAAATCACCCTTTCCTGAAACCCCCTCTATGATATATCTCAATTGATTTGCATAATAATACCATTTTAAATTTGGAAGTCCCAGGCCACCTTCTTTTTGACTTTTATACCAATATTTCTTGTTAATCCTCGATTTTTTATTTCCATTACAAAAATTATTTAATATCTTTTGCCACTCCTTTAATTCTTCCTCTGATATTTTTATTGGTAACATTCTAAACAAAAAGTTAATTTTAGGTAAAATTTTCATTTTTACCACTGCTATTCTACCAAACCACGATAGCTTTATATTTTTGTAGTCCTCTAATTTCCTTTTTGTTTCTAATCTTAATTTCTTGAAATTTTTTTCCTGTAATTCTTGTAAATTTTTTGTAATCTCTATTCCTAAATATTTAATTGATTCTTTTATTTTAAGTAATCCTCTTTTACTACTTATAAATTTTTGTACTTCTTCTTTAGTATAATTAAATAACATTATTTCTGATTTGGCCCAATTTATTTCTAATCCCGTCTTCTCCCCAAACTCTATTAAATGTTTATCTATCCTATCTATCTTTTCAATTGGATCCTTAATTGTCAACAATGTGTCATCTGCAAATAAGCTTATTTTATTTTTTTCCTTAACTCCAATTCCTTCCAAATTCTCATCATTTCTTATCACATTCGCTAACATTTCTATAACTATTGCAAATAAAACTGGAGATAATGGACATCCTTGTCTCGTTCCTCTTGTTATTTGAATCTGTTCTGTAAATCCATCATTTACCATCACTACAGATGTATTATGTGAGTACAATTGATTTATTAACCCTTTAAATCTCTCTCCTAATCCTATTTTATTTAAAATTGTTTTTAATGCCGGCCATTCCACACAATCAAAGGCTTTAAATATATCTAGGGCTAAAATTTCCAGCTTTTTGTTTATCTCTGTCCATTATATTTATTTTATTTATCGTTTTCCCTATTAAATTTGCCATCTGTCTTCCTTGAATAAAACCACATTGATCTTTATGTATATACTTATAAATAAATTTATTTAACCTCTTCGCCATTATTGCTGTCAAAATTTTTGCATCTTGATTTATTAAAGATATTGGTCTATAAGAACCTGGATCGATAGGATCCTTATTTGGTTTTAAAATTAATATTATTAGTGACTGCTTCCATGATAATGGAATTTTTTCACCCCTCAATATACTATTATATAACACTTTTAGTTTAGGAATTAAACCTTTTTTAAATGTTTTATAATATTCTGGACCTAGTCCATCCAATCCTGGTGATTTTCCTCCTTTTAAATTATTTATTACTTCTTCTATTTCCTCTTCTGATATCATTTCTTCCATCAATCCTTTATCTTGTTCTGTTAGTCTTACTTTCCAATTTTTATTAATATACTCCTCTATGTTCTCTTAATAAATATACTATATAATAATAAATATAATAATAAATATACTCCTCTATGTTCTCTTTATTAAATCATCTTAATAAAGAGAATTTGAAGGATAAAATTGCAGTACAGTAGGGCTCAAAAGTTTGTGCCAAATGAGCTAGCTCTTCTTTGAAAGCCTACACAGATCTATCTCCTTGAAAGCCAGCTGTCAGTGTTCTTTTTCATGACCTCTCCTGAATTCTAGTAATATGAGGGAGCCTTATTCTTGGCTGACAAGTTTGATCACTTTGTTATAGTACTGCTGTGTTAATGTTTTAATAAATTAATTCATCTTTCCTGTCTTTTTAAATAATCAACAAAAAGCTTTTAGTATATTTTACTCTATAGTTCATCGGTAAATTTTACATTTTTCTGCAAGTAGCCCTCATCTGTTTTTATTTTTGCTTTAATTCAGCAGTCTCCTGTTTTACCTCAATCAATTCCTAATGAGCATTTTATTTACATTTTATTAATATATTTGCAGCATTTGTACTCTCCATTCAGTTAGCAGGGTTCACATTGGCTTGTCTATAATAATAAAAGAGATCATAATAATAGAGATTATAATATAGATAATAACTCATACTAGACACTTCAAAGCATAACAGAGTGAATTTTGTGTTGTCCAAGTTGTGGCTGTCAGTTTGAAAATTCCAGTCAAGGGAGAGAGGATTGCTACAAGCAAAAAAAGTGGGCCTGCTGTAATTTAAACTTCAATTTGAAATTTCACATGGGAGGCCTCTTAAAAAAAAAAAAAAAGGGGAGTAGATCTTTTCTAGTTGGAATTAACAATTTTAGGCCTTCAGGTTGGTGATTTTCAAGAACTTTGGAGTTTGCTGCTGAATTGCAATTCTTCATTGTTTGTAATTGATGTAGACCAGTTAGATTTTAATCACTGATATTATGTGTGGTGTTAATTATATTAATGAGTGAGTGTTTGCTATACAAATCAAGAAGCCACAATTGTCAAGACACTAGTATACATACACTTAACTAACAGGATTTTTACTGGTCTTCATCTGGTGGGCTCTGTCCCATTATTGTAAATGTAAGAGCAGTACTACCTCCACACAAATGCTGGAGCGGGAGGGTGGAATTAGGAAGAGGGTTTCCAAGTGCATCTTTGGGTTAAGGGTGAGTAGAGGGTCTCAAAAGTTTGATTACTGGATTGATTGCAGAGTAGTTGGAATGACAAATCATTGGGCTGGATCTAGATTTCGTTTGCTGTGCTGGAAGTAAGGAGAAGGCAATTCCTACTGAATTCCTCTCCCTCAGTCTTGAGTCTGAAAATCTGAACCGGAGGATTATGAGATATTCCAGAATATGAGAAAGGCTGGTGGAGGACAAGGTGAAAATTGCTTTGCTTTACTCAGTGTTAACAGGTTATCTTTTCCCCACCACAGCATATTATTCTACAAACTGTTTAGAAATTCCATCTGCACTTGCACATTTTGCCACTTCTATAAACTTGCATTTGTCTCTGAAGGCTTACAGGGTTGCCACTTCTGGAAAATCAAAGGAAGCTGGGGGGAAAAATAGAAAATAGAAGTCAGGAAAAAATGAAAAAATGGTGCCAACTCAAGTTGTGTAGGCTAAGTTAAGATTGACAGAAGTTAGTTCAATTAATCCTCAATGTAATTATGTTGACAAACCATAATATTTAGTTGGTAATAATCTGAGGAATAAAATTAGCCAAAAGTCGAACTGACCAAAACCTGAGTAAAGGAGTAGGAGTTCATCAGAAGGTGCTTTGCAGCAGGATCCATTTCCTTTTTGTTGATGAAAGCTCAGCCCTGTAGTTCTGTCTCTGGAACTTCAAACTAGGAATGTGTAGTAATATTACAGAGTAGCCGGGCAGCCTAATATAGTCATTTGCTGAATGCAAAAATATTCTCCCAGGCAAGGGAAAGCCAAGAAATGGCTTTTTTTTAGCTACCAGATATTGCTCCTGCAGAGCGAGCAGAACTGATGATCTCTCACTTCTTGTCTTTTTCAAGCTTTCATTTTCATTCTTGTATTTGTTTCTGTAACTCACACCATTCATATTTGATATAATAAAAATGACCTTACAACAGTGCTATGGGAATGAACTTTTAATAGTTGATTGTTGTTAATTGTTGTGTGTTTTAGGGGGTTGGTTTTGGGTGGGTTGGTGGGTAGGGAGGATTGGGTATGTTTTTTAATCTTTTTAATGTAATTAAATGGGGAGAGGCGGGATAGAAATAAATATTATTATTATTATTATTATTATTATTATTATTATTATTATTATTATTATTATTATTACTGTGTTCCATCAGGAAAAGGAGCAGCTGGTGGCAGAATGGTGTCTGTCTGTGGTTTCTGGCAGTGCCAATGGCAAAAGATTCTTCTAGTGTAGTCTTCAGCATTGCCACAGTATATAAAGAATTATCAGAAGGTTGCTCAATCCTTTGTTGTAAGGGCTTGGGTTATTTGTAAAAGAAATTATTTTTCATGGTCTAAGTTTAACACTTGCCAGCAAAAACAACATCTCTCTAACCTTCGTCAAACAAGTTTGCTAGCCGAAAAGGCATCCTTCTAACTTCTGCCAAAAGCTAAGTTTGTTCCTTGCCTAGATTATGAAGTACATTTATTCTTTACCAGATAACTTAGAGCTGCAGTCTCATAGTCTTCTAGGAATAAGTACCGTTGAAATCATTGAGACTTATTTTTATGTAGACACATATAGGCTTCAATCCTGTTGTCAGTCCTAACTAGAGTAGATACCAACCATAGAGCTGCACTATATGATACAAAATTAAGGATGTGTGTCAAACTGCAGCTTAAAAATACCCTGCTGAACACAGTTAAAATATTGCACCCCCCAACTTCTGGAGTTTTCTTTTTCTTGTAAGTTGTTTCTTTCCGGGGAGACAACTCCAGTAATCTGTTTATGGAATAATTAGACTGCTGAGAAGCGTTGTTAGTACAAGCACAGGACAAATAAAGTAGTGCATAAAGATGGCTCTTTGCCAAGCTTCAGCCATTACTGCTTTGCCAGTGATTCTTCTGTTCCTTTGGCAGAGTGCTTGATTGAAATTACAGTTGTCTTACCCACTGATTATCTTGGTAAAAGAGAAACAAATCTGTCTAGCCGTATCTTATAGTCTTCCACAAAAGCCAAAAGATAACTGTCTCTTGGATCATTGTTTCGAGCAGGAATTGTGTGTGCTAGTAGGCACTGATGGCAATTGTGCTGTGGTTTCAAGAGGGAAAGAGTAAATCATTCAGCCAAAACTGTCAGCCTCTGAAACCAGGAATTTCAAACAGGTTGCCTTATTCAGTACATCAGGCAATAGAACTAAATGCGAAAAAGTTTGGAATCATTGTCTGAAATATTAAGAAATGGTCAACACCTGTTAAGATGGTACACTACCAGAATATTATTAAGGCTGTATCTGTGCAAATCAATCATAGTAGATTTAAGTGACTTTTTTTCCAAGTGGACATGCATAAGAGATGTAGTCTTAGTATATTCAGGATACCTGCAAGAAATACTTACCTAACACTTATGACAATTTTTATCCTTCCTCAGGAAAAGTATGTGCTAAGTTGAGATGTCGGTGTGGGATTTGACATCCTGAAAGTCTTGGGTTTAATTTTCTTCTGAAAAATGATTCAAATTTTGGAAAATAAAGCAACCTGTTCATTTGAAGTCTTCTGTTTATAGAATTTATATACAATGTATTCCATTTGATATTTTTCTTTTGCCACCAAACCTATCAACTGGTTTGTATCTGTTTTTATCCTGTCCTATTGCCTGCTTGCCAAAATCACTTGGATCCACTGATTAATTTTTGGTTGGTATAAATGCTTATAAGCACACTCATGCTTAAAAGCAGACAATCGGCTAAATAATCAGCTGCTTCATTGTGGAGCAAGTTTACTAGAAAAGCATATCTCCATATGAGGATTTATTTTACAAGACAGGCACCAGTTAGTCAGTCATTAGTCCTGCTGCAGCGTGTCCCTATGGTTTTTTTGCTTCTCAAATTCTGTTTATTTAAAGAGAAGTAATCTTTCATTCAGTGCATAAAATCATGAAGGCAAATTTTATTTGGTAGTATTTGGCATATATGTGTTTGTTTGGATAGGAGGAGTTCTGAGTGAATTATACTTAAAAATATATTTGATCATACCTTGAAGTTTAAGGTGCATTTTATTTTCAAAACAACGCTTTGAGTTTGATTAATATAGAAGTGGGGAACTCTGAGCTCTAGAAATTTCCCATATGACCAGTAGAGGGTCTCACAGAAGCTGTTTCCTGAAAGGCTATTCCTTGTGGGATTTTTCCACTTACCATTCCTCCTGTCACCACCATGACATAAAAATTGGAGTGCGAGCAATAAATTGCAAACAACATGCTAAGTCAAATGATGGAAGCTTCTTCGAGCACCAGCAGACTCCATTTCTCTGCAAAGAAATGCCACCTCTCTCTCTGAAGAAAGTTGGAATGAGTGGCAGTAAGAGGAAGGGGCTGGTGATGTCAAGGCAGGAGACAAGATGCATCCTCCTGATGTCATTCAGCCTACCATACTGGTCCTTGGCACTCATCACACACACGTATACACCAGCACCCAAAATGTTTCTTCATCTTTGGTGTATTAAAAATGAGAGATTAAGCAGATTATTAATTGGACCAAGACTATCCAGATTAACAGATCCATGTTTCCAAGTTTGTTTGTTTTTTTAACAGAGTAGTTCAACCATTATTTATTTATTTATTTATTTATTTATTTATTTATTTATTTATTGAATTTGTATGCCATCTTTATCCCAAAATGGGACCCAAGGTGGCTTCCAAAAGGTTAAAAAAGCATTAAAAACATAAAAATGATTAAATCATGAAAAAGACATATAAAATTATAAAACAATAATTTAAAAAAAAACAATAAAGTAAAAAAGACTCCAACTCACCTATTAAATGCCTACTTAAAAAGAAATTCTTTGCCTGCCTATAAAAGGAAAGCAAAGAGAGGGCCAGCCTAGCCTCCCATAAGAGAGTGTTCCACAGGGTGGGAGTCGCCATTGAGAAGTCTCAGTGTATCCTTACCCGGTGAGCCTGGCATGTTGGCAGAACTGAGAGAAAGCCTTCCCCTGCAGATCTAAGGGCTCTAGTGAGTTCATAGATACAGGTTTTTCAAAAAGTCCAGACCTAAGCTGTGTAGGACTTTATAGGTAAGGAACAGCACTTTGAATTGTGCGCAGAAATGAACAGGTAGTCATTGAAGCTGTTCTAACAAGGGAGTTCTGTGCTCCCTGTAACTGGCCCCAGTCAGTATTCTGGCTGCCACATTTTGAACCCGCAGGAGTTTCCAAAGAGTTTCCAAAGGTAGCGCCATATGGAGCGTGTTATTGTAGTCCAACTGAGATGTAATCAAGGCACATGTCACTGTAGCCAGATCTGATATTTCAAGGAACAGGCACAGCTGGTGCAAAGGTTTTAACTGTGCAAATGCACTCCTGGCCACTGCTGAAACCTGGACATCCAGGCTCAAAGTTGAGTCAAGGCTGCAAGCCTGAGATTTTAGGGGGAGTGTAACCCTATCCAGCACAGGCAAAGTCCGTATTCCCTGGTGTGCCTTATGACTGACCAGGAGCACCTCTGTTTTGTCTGGATTAAGCTTCAGTTTGTTTGCCCTCATCCAGTCCATTACTGACAACAGACTTTGGTTCAGCACCAAGACAGCTTCCTTGGAATCAGATGGAAAGGTGAGATAGAGTTTGGTGTCATCAGCATATTAGTGATACTGAACCCCAAAACTCCAGATGACCTCTCTCAGCAGCTTCATGTAGATATTAAACAACATGGGGGACAAAAAAACAAAGCCTGAGAGATCCCTCATACCAATGGCTAGGGAATCAAAAGGAGTCCCCTAGGACCACCTTCTGAGTTCTTTCCTCCAGGAATGACTGAAACCGCTGTATAACAATGTCCGCAAGTCCCTTCCCAGAGAGTCAGCCCAGAAGGATACCATGGTTGATGGTACTGAAAGCCGCTGGGAGGTCCAGCAGAACCAACAAGGGCATACTCCTCCTGTGTAGTTCCCAGCATAAGTCATCCACCAAGGTGACCAAAGCTGTCTCTGTCCCATAACCAGGTCTGAAGCCAGATAATGGTATACCAGTCTTAAGTAATATTAACCAGTTGTACCAATTGAATTTTTAAACTTAGAATACCTCCTGAAATTAATATCCTTTGCTAGTGTAAAGATTGGCATGTGTCTGCAGATAGTGTTGTGAGTTCAATCCTGCAGGGTTCCATCCTTCCACAGGTCAGTAAAATGAATACCCAGCTTGTTGGGGGCAATTAGCTTACAACATTGTAAACCACTTAGGGAGTGCTTCGCACTGATAAGCAGTATAGAAATGTAACTGCTATTGCTATGTCTGCTCATTGCCTAATAAGAAATCTGAGTGCTTCATTTATGCTGGAGACAGATCTGGATAACTTGTATTTCAAAATATTTTCCAAAAATGTGGGTCAGCTGTTTCTTTTTTGTCCCAGAATTCTATATATAACCTCAAACGTATGGCACCAAGGAGAGAGAAATGAGAAACTGCCTGCAGTTTTCTCCTTAAGACAGACCTTATGGCTGCAGCATCAAGGCAGTCTTGTTTCTTCTTCCCCTTGCTTTGTGCAACATCCAGCCTCATGAAGGTGCCTGGTTAACTCGAAAGGTTTTTCATTAATTTCTGACATCATGTGTGAATCTGAACTTTCCCTGGTTTAAATCCAACATTTAAGCTGCTGTGCTGCACTAGCTCTTCAAAACTTAACCAAGTTGCTAACTGTATTCCTATTACTATTTATGGGGCAAGCACTGCTCTGTGTGGGACTAGGTGAATGGTATTCACTATGCTTCCATTCTGCCTTTCTTCTATTATGGATGTCAAAGCAGCATACAGCTCCCATGCAGTGATGAGCCCAGGACCTGCTTACTTTCAGCAAGGTAGCTGCATCCTGTTGTTCAAACAATATGCATCTTTCATTTATTTTATATTGCAATTTGTTTAAAAGCTGCTCTCTATTTTTCCTCCCCAGACATTTAGACTAATCTGTTCAACTACAGCAGTACAGAAGAAAAATGTTGCTGCTACAGGACCTGAAAAGTATACAGAAACTTTTATCAAAAAACAGATTGAAGAGTTCAACATAGGAAAGAGACATTTAGCCAACATGATGGGAGAAGATCCAGAAACTTTTACCCAAGAGGATATTGATGTAAGTATGGTTGCTCAGTTGGAGAAGTAATTTACTGCAGGGTTTCAGAATTGAAAGCTCTTTGCTTCAGCATGAGCCCCTCAGCTCTCTGTGAATTTTAATCGAACTGTCAGCATACAAGGGAGTACTACTATACATAGAAAACATTGCAACTGTGGCTCTGAATAGAGATTCTGCCCCTACTACTGTGCGAGGTCAGACATCATGGTGTAGAACTCTATACTATACCTTGCTAAAGCACAGCAGGTTCTTTTTAAAACTACTAATGGATAATCCCCTTGATCTGAGGTCATAAGAACCACTATCAAGGTTTATATAGCATTTGGAAGCATTTACTCGTAATTTGACCTGCTGAGTATACTTACACTGGGGTTTCATGTATGATACTATAACAGCTAGTATTGCAAGTGACCTTTCACTACACTTTAGGACCAACACTTAAGACTGCAACTATTTTATTCTTTTTTTTTTCTTTTGGTCTAAGACCCCAATTATTTCTGTCTTAGTAAACATAACTAGGATTGCCCTTCTGTACTAAGTTTTGATTTGTGGCTTTGCTATATATTTGGTATCCAAGTCTGTGTTTCTTTCTAATCTTACTTATATTAGATAGTTTCCTCTTCAGCACTATATGATTTTTGAAGTAAAAAAATTTGGATTACCACTGCAATCTGTTTTCCCTTTCCTTCTCCTTTTTATTACCATTAGTGATGTGGCATAACTTGTCAGTGATGGTTAGTCATGACAGGGTAATTTAACATCCATGTGCAGAGGTAGAATGCTTTCTGAACAGTAGGTAGTGGGACAGGCAATAGTAGGAAGGACATTATTCTCATATTCTGCGTTAGAATACTTAGTAGCATCCAGATTATTGCTGATTAAAACAGAATACATGGCTTCCTTTCCTGTCTAGTTTATTTGTCTTAATGTTTTTAAACTATGGCTTTTATTTTCCTCCTCGGCATTACCCCCCCCTTTTGTCTCATTATTTCCAGAATGGCCCATGCCTCTTGTTTGCTATCAGATATTTGGGTCTATAGAATATAACTGACAGCTCTCATGGCACTGGAACAAAAAGAGAAATTTTGTAGTGTAGTTCATTTTGCAGTTTATTTATTAGTCTGGTTCATGTTCTGACCTCCATGCTGTGTGCCTCAGCATGAACCCATGGTTATATGGAGTTGCATTGTTTCCATGGCAGTTCTACTATATGCACACACTGCAGAGTAAATGTCAGCACTCAGATTCTTCTGATAAGGAGTCATTAGGCTTAAATCACATGCACAGTTACTCATGTTCATTAACTTTATTAGAGCTAATTTACTAATTCTGTTCTCGTGACTCTCACTTAAGAATATGTTGTAGGGATACTCGTTTCCCTCTCATCTCATCCTAAGTGGCAAATGCGACAACAGCCAGGAGGTATTTATTCTATAATGTCCTGGAATTTTCTCCTAGTTGATGTCAGGCAGGCATCTACAGATGTCTCCATAAGACTTAGCTCTTTTTACAGGTTTACCCAGAGTTGTGACTGGGGCAGTTACAGTTTTAATGTTGAGCTGCAGAAATTGCAGTTTTATTGTTTTATTTTTATAATTTGATGTTGGAAGTTTTGTTGTGTTCACATTATGAAATAAGTTTACAATCAGTGATGCAGGCTGAAGAAGACATGCCCAGTTCCACACTTCTACAGAAAGGAGAGTGACCTGGAAAGAAGGACAGAATATGCCATAGATGAGATGAGAAAGCTCTGGCTTAGGGTGGGCAGGGTGTGGAATTACAAGAAGTTGCAGGCCTCTTCAGTATATAAAGAATGCTTCAGTATCATTAGCCTGGAGTCTTACAATGCCAGCACAGAATGTCAAGGCCACTAAAAACAAAGGACATGCTGTCACCCAGTATTGATATTATATTTCAGTAGAATGTTCTTAATCTACTTTCATTGGAACCTAACTATTTAGTCTAAGTCCCTCCATTTTTCCTTCACTTATTCTTTTATGGGAGGCTTTTCGTTTTCTCTCACATGGGCTCTGCTTTCTTCTTAAAACTGTCTGATAAAGTTTCCATTTCATTTAATGCATAAATAGACACCTTGGAAAAAAATGTATCATTTTGCATTTCTTCTTGTGTGCTTCTATAATAGCACAGGCTTTGCCACCCAGGTATATATACTGTGTGGATTTGGAAAGCAGCTTGAGCAGGATGGACATGTTAAACCCATTATTGTAGTTTTTTTCCCCTTAAGTAACTAATTTGTTCTGTTCTTGAGGCTTGACCGAGGGAAAATACCTGTGGGAATGGCAGGAAGCACAGATATGGGAAACATCAAAACACCTTGCTTGCCCACCTTTTTTCCTGAAAAGCTTGGTGTCTCTCTCTCACTGTGTATCTGTTCAGTAGTATCACCATTTGGGAACCTAGCTTGCTGCCGCTCCAATTAGACTGTTATATCAGTTTTCCTCCTGCAGTTCACTAGAAGTCTCTGATGGCAAAAGAGCAGGATCAAAATAAAATATCTTTTGAAGCAGTGTGGAGCAATCTAAGATTCTTGATCCTTTGGCTAGAAAAACAGCAAATTAGATTAGTTATATAAATATGGGCAAGCAGTTAGGCTGAAATCTGGTTCATTGTAATCTTTCTGCCAAGTTCTCACCTTCACTTCAAGAAAATTAGGCATATCCTGAAAATCTCATTTTCTCCTTATTGCAGATGTAACATGTAATACCAGCTCAGTTCGAAAATATGATGAAGACAACAAAGAGCAACATTTTGCTTAGCAAGGCACAGTACTTATAATGCTTGTTCAATTTGTTCATGTAACATCAGGTGTTGTAAATACTTACACTGTATAACAGTGTCTGTTATGCATAATTAAATTTCTGTTACAAATATATAAAAGCTGCTTAGCACCAGCAGCAGAATTATCAGGCTTTACACTTGGAATGGTAATAATTCCGTCTGATGAGTGCTTATGCATCTCCTGTCGTCTACTGTTAATCAGTGAGTGTAGTGCATTTCTAAAATAGACATCTTAGGGCTCTTTTCTTAGTGTCATTTCTGGTGTGTGTATTTTGAAACTAGTCATACAAAGAAATGTGGTAGAGTGCTGTCATTGTTTTCACAGAATATCTTTGCCCAGAGTAGTGCTTTACAGGTGCTTTTAATTCCTTTAAAAGAAATAAAAAGTGAAGCTGTAAATTACAACTGTGTGTCTGGGGCGGGGGGAGCCCAGCAAATTGATATATAACTCTGCAGAAGTCTACCAATTGCTTTTTAATTGGTATTATAGACCGTGCTCTGAAATCAGGATGTTTTATTCTCCTATGTGTGAATATGCAGTATGAAGTTTCTCTAATTGATTCGCTTTGCCCATTCCATTTGATGTATCATTTTTCACAATATTTCATAATTTGTGCTCATTTCTAATGAACAGAGTCGTTAGGACAGGCATGTCTAAGTACAACTGACAGCTAACATTAGGTGCCAGATGCAGTTTATAAAGCTATGAAGAACTGTAGAGATCAGTTTAAATAAATTAGCACCTGTACATTAGTCTCACTTGCTGGTAATTTATAAGCGAATCAGTAGAGATGACATTTAGGTAAGTCATTGATCAAGTTAACAGCTGCATACCCGCTGCCCAGCTGGGATACCTAATTAATAGAGATTGCAGTCCTGACCTAGTAGTTTTCCCTGGGTTGAGGATGTAATCTTTTTATTTTGTGATTTTTTAAAATATTTTTTCTTTTAATATACAGAGTAAATAATTTGCCTTAGTTCTGAACAGTACCCCAGCCAACTTAGTGTTTCGTTGTCATTAAATACATTTGCAATATCTTTATCACTTATCTCCTAACCCAGTTCAAAACTGCTTCCATATTCAAAATGTGATAAAGAACAGTGAATGGTTGCTATATTGAATTAATGTATGAGTGGTAAGAATCTATGTGGGTTCCATTGGTATTGCCATACTGAGTACTTTTTTAATGTTTAATTATGAAACATACTTTTAAATGAAACTGTCTGTGTTGACAGATGTCATTTTCCAAGTAGCAGAAGTATGTTTCTTCTACAAAGAATTTTGGGGCCTAAAACATATTTATTAAAATGAATTAAAATGAATGAAAGCTAGGGGTGGAACTCGGCATGTTCCAAAATGTAATTGTGTTTGTTTCAAACTTCATTGATGGTTTTATGGATTTATGGCATCTTCATTTTTATTGTCAGAATATAAAATTGAAGTAGTTGATAATTAAGGCAGTTGGAGATGTTGGTCTGTTTTACTACACACAGTTTACTACACACAGTTTTAGCGCATTGATCCCACTTAAATTGCCATGGCTCCAGTTCTCTGCCAGAGAGCTCTAGTGCCTCAACTATGAAATTACACAGCTATAGCACCAGTACCACTTTAATTGTCATAACTGCATACTATGCACTCCTAAGTTCTGTAGTTTTGTGCAATATTAGGAATTCTGTGCCAGTTTACTGTGAATTGAACTCTGGAGCACTGTCTGGACATTCTTTTCAGATCTCAGCTCTTCATGCCAGGAGAGGAACAGGGGCAGGCAAGCTAGTAATGGATGACAGGCATAAGTGCGTTGTCACATTTTGTGGGTGGATGGTGAGGGTGGATGCTCACCTTAAGATCTTAGACCCTTCAATGTTAGAGGCAAATTTCCATTGTAAACCACCCTCTCCTTTTGTGGAAAGCAATAGAAATTGCACGGGCAGGGTACAGAAAAAGAATGACTGCACTGTTCTCTACCTTTATGCAGGACTAAATATGCATGTATTCTGTCTTGAGAGAGGGAGGAAAATGGGGTTGAGAACTTTGGTCAGTCTCTCCTTCTCTATCTGCATCCATTCTTTCCCTCCTGCCCCCTCATGCTATCTGAGAATTCTTCTTTCAACAAGTAGTTCTTTTGAAAATACATGTACAATGCTAGTGCAATGCAAGCCTCCTAAGATTTGCACAGTAGATTTCTCTTTAAGAATCTCAAGACACTTAAATGTTCCTATTGGTTAATATTAAGCTACAGCTAAAAATTTTGCCCTCCATGCACTAAGGTTTGCACTTCCTGGGATTTCCCTTTTTGTTTCATCCGTCAGAAGCCACATCTTGTGTTGAATCAACAATCACATTTGAGTCAATCCTGAATCTAAGGAGGCAAGAGAGCAGAGGATTTGTAATCACAGTTACAGCTTTTTAAAGTGTTCATAAAAGTTATAGTGTGAAAACACCCGGTTCAGTAAGCTTGCTGAATCTAAACATACTTAAATTAGGATAGTGCCTGGGGTGCTTAGGAACTCTGTGTACACACCATCTTGGCCTTCATGAAAGGAAGACAGAAAATTACATACAGAAAAGTGTTAACATTTTTACAAAAATCTTCGGTGTGTGAAGGTATGAAAAGGAACAAGGATCCTTCTAATAAAAATGGGGTTTTCATGTAAGTTTTTAGCAACCTAATAATATTAAGGCAAGGAGTTTAGATGCTACCCATAGTTATGGCAGTCTTTGATGCTGATGTTGTACAATAATTGCATGATCCTCTATAATTAGTTATTGAACATCAGATGTTTAACCACCAGCAACTTAGTGAGCTGGGGATAAGCATCACCACCAATCATAGTTCTTATCATGCACCCAGCCAAAATAAACAAGATGTTCATGTTGCATTTATCAAAGTATTACTTGAAGACTACATAGATCAGTAAGAA
>CAOLHI010006290.1:0-37358 GCA_948474755.1 Ctenosaura bakeri
AACACACAAAAAAGTATGATCACCATATTCAACCCACTGTGGATTCCTTTGAGGCATCAGGGTTCCTTCATAAGACAGAAGTGGGTGGCTAGTGGAGCTCACTGCCACCTCCACTGCTGCCCCACCATTTTTAATAGGGACTTAACAAGTTTCATTCATAGTTTCTCAGTCTCATGAGGCTTGCAGTCCCTATTAAAAATGGCATTGGGCAGCAGCAGAGCTTTGAATAATCAAATCAGCAAAAATGAAACCTGCAAATTTGGAGGGCTGACTATATATCATAATTAAAAGTACAATTAAAATACAAATATTCTTTTCAATCATTTTTGTAATATAGAAGTCTAAGCCATAACAGCCTTTGCCTTCCTCAAATACAATAGTGAAGTTAAAATCCAGAAAATCATATTTACTAATTTAATGCTCTTCTAATTCAGACACAACACCAGCACCATTGGAAGCATGGGTACAATGAAGCCACAGTACAGAGAGGCACACCACCTATCACACAATTTGCAAGCTCTGCTCTACTATCTTTTCAATTTATGTGGTATTTTCTGGTTCTATAGATACCTAGCTGTCTTCCTGGTGAATATTTGGCACTGGTCTAGCACCATAAACTTGTCTTGCTATACTTCCTTTGTCAAGAAAGATGGAGTTATTAGCTATAATTTTATTCTGTTTTGCTGCAGAAGGCTTTCTCTCTCTCTCTCTCTTTTTTTTTTTTAAAAAAAACATGATTTGCTGATTATCTTAGAGGCATATCTCTGTTTTGCTGCAGAAGGCTTTCTCTTAACCTCCCCCCTCCGCCCAATTTGCTGATTCTCTTGGAGGCATATCTCTGAATTGTAGAACTGAAGTTTTTAGTATCTTTCCTTACTGCCCTTCTGAAAACATTCTGGCTAATGTTTCCATTAAACCTAAAACTAAAACTCATTAATGGCTAATGTTCTGCAATATCTTCAGATAGTTTCATTTAAACAGATTCATGGGTTCAGTAGACACTATTCAATTTTTCCATCGTGTACACTTCAGAGGAGCAAAAACTAAAATGTGACTTTGCTTCTGAAATCAAAGGAGAGTCTCGTTTATGGTCATTTCACAGAATTAATGTACAGACACCCTGTTTCTTTGTCTGCTTAACAGAGATGCCTCTAAAGATCCAAGAGGATGTTTAGGTCTTTAGGCAACATATAAGTTGGCTGCTGTGGATTATTATTTCTGTAGCAACAAAAAAGAATGACCACAGTCATTTTTGATGTTCTGTACTTTGACTCAGTCATTAATTAAAATCGAGACTATTGTCAAGAAATCAGAAGATGACTACGGCTTGGAAGGGCAGCTATGAAGGAACTAGGTAAGATCCTTGAGTGTGAGGATCATGATGATTTCATTCATTTATATATCATGCCTTTCTCACAATAATGGGACCCATGGCAGCTAATAACACATTTAAAAGCAATATAGATTAAAAACTATTAACATTAAATTTAACATTAAGTATGTTAAAATTCATTAAAAGACAATGCAGACCATAATACAGCACACCTTTAAAAGTCCATCCCAGTTATTTTTTAAAAGCCTGGTGGCACAAGAATGTTCGCAGTTGTCAATGGAAGAAGATTAAGAAGGGCACCATCCTGGCCTCCCTAGGGAGGGAATTTCAAAGACTAGGAACAACCAGCAAGAAGGTCCCATCTCTTGCTCCCAACTAACAATCCTGAGAAGGTGGTAGAACACAATGAAGGGCTTCTCCAGAAGATCTCAGAGCTAAAAATTGGCTGAAAAAGGTAGATACAGTTCTTCAAATAGCTGGATCCAAGCCATCACCAGCACTTTGATTTGTGCCTGGAAATGAGCAAGCAGCCAATAGAGCTGTTGCAGCAAGGGAACTATATGCTCCCTATAGCCAGCCCCAGCAACTGTTTGCACAATTGAAGTTCCTGACCGCTTTTCAAAGGTAGCCGCATGTAGTGTGCAATGCAGTAATCTAAATGAGATGTAACTAAGGCATGTATTACTGTGGCCGGATCCAACTTCTCCAGCAGTGAGCACAGTTGGCACACTAGCTATAACTGAAAATGTGCTCCTGGTTACTAATGAAATCTGGATCTCTAGACTCAGGGCTGAATCTAGGAGTACCCCTTAACTGCAGACCTGCATTTTCAAGGGAAGTATAATCCCAGCTAACACGGGCTGAATTCCTTGTCCCAGATCTGTTTTCCTACTGTTTCATGTAAATAGACCTTGCCCTTGTAGGATTTGCCAATGCAAGTGTTGCTCAACAGGTAGAAAACCCGGTAATCCCCTCAAGTTGGCTTTTGTGGCTGAGGACTCTTTGTGCGGACGTGCCTTGCCTGAGGTCTCCTTGGGAAAAGTGACTGGTGATTTTCCTGGCCTTGACCTACGTCTGGTCGCTTGACCTATTTGTCTACGCACCCACCTGGGCAACCTCTTTGGCATATTTTTAATATTAATTTTATATCCCCCTGGGACAGGGTCTGCCAAGGGGGTAACAACCATTTGTTATACCATTTATATCCCAATGCCCATTTGCAAATTAGGTGAATCAAGTAAATGAGTCTAATCCATGGACTTGGGACCAAATTGGGCTTGAAGCCAAAATGATGAAACAGAGGCTATCTTATTTTGGCCATACTATGAGACTACATGATTCGTTAGAGAAGATAATAATCGGCAAAGTGGAAGGTAAGAGGAATAGGGGAAGACCACATTACAGGTGGATAGACTCAATGGTACAGCTGATTTTCAAAAAGGTTTCTGCTTTAAGTACAATTTACCATTTGACAGTTAAGGCAAATCCTCACAACCACAAAATCTTTGAAAAGAATGCCAGTACAATAATAAAGAATATTTTGAATAAGAACAGCAATATATATTTGTAACATTGATTATATTATACATTGTAGGAGCAATCCTGCTGGTAAGTGCCACCCATCCACATGTACCAAAGCACTAATAGCAAAACTTTGGTTGCCCTAAAGGACAACTAACAAGAGCAACTTGGGACTAACAAGAGCAACTCAAGAACCCAGAAAACCGTTTTATACTAAACCAGGCTCTTGGTCCACCCAGTTCAATACTGACTATCAGTAGTTGTTAAGCTTTGAGCAGATTTTCCCTGCACCAGTTTGGATATGCCAGGGGTTGAATCATGGACCTTAGACATGGAAAACATGCTTTAACACTGAGCTATGGACCCTCTGTTCCAATCACTGGCTCTGGTTTAGGATGAAAGGAAAAGAAAAGAAAAAGTTCTAAAGGGTAACATCATTCATCGTTATGCTGTATGACATACTCTCTGGTTGTGGTGGTGGTTGTTGTTGTTGTTGTTGTTGTTGTTGTTGTTGTTGTTGTGTGTCTTCAAGTTTCTGACTTATGGCAACCCTAAGGCGAACCTATCATGAGGTTTACTGAATCTGAGAGTGTGTGACATTCCCAAGATAGCCCAGTGGATTTCCATGGCTGAATGGGGAACCAGATCCTTGTCTTCAAGGTCATAGCCCAACACTCACAACAACCACTACACCATGCTGGCTCTCTTCTGCCAAAGTAAATAACTCTGGGTTTACACTGGAGTGCTTGCTAATCATTATAGATACAACAGAAAACCATGGTTTGCTACAGGATAGACAATCAGAGGGAAAATGAAAACATATGATGGAGGAGAAGGAAGGAACGGAAAAGCCCAACAGTTCATGTACTAAGAAACCATGTACTAGAATTAAATGTGAAGTGTTTTCCAGTAAGGTAGACTGTGGGGAAAGTTTTTAAAGTAAGGCATTTGTTTTAAAAAATTCTGTATGACTATAAAAAGTTGGAATGTAAAGGTTAATGCATCGGTAAAGATACCCAATTGCTGACTCTTGAGCTTAATGCTCCAAAGCCTTCAAAGATTTGTTATACACACTGAGTTGTGATCTGGAAATGAAGTGTAGCAGATTCTTCATTCTTCCATCTGCTTGTGAAATGACTATGAAAGCAAGTGCTCAGAACTGTATAATTATGTTCTACAAGCCTGTGTACATTTTTCTCATGGCATAGTGGTCTAAAATTCCTCTCTATGTGTATATGTTTACTAGCACATATACTTGGCATTGCTCGGGATTATTTTCCCATAGGTAATACTTATTAGAAAGATTTGAGATCCTGTATCTCTAATTCCCCAAACTGTCTTGTTCAGTACCTGTAACTTTTCCTCATATTCCCCATTCCAATCCATATTCAAAGTTATTGCCATAGAGAGGTTGCATTCGTGAGGGAATACACTGTCCTCTTCCTTGCTGCTAGGCCTTGTCTTCATGGCAACCTGCCTTTTCAGAGCTCTCTGGCAGAGAATTCTAAAGGCCCTTCCCTAAACTGTAAACCCTAGGATTCTGTAGAATGTTCTTAGGCAGTCAATCACATAAGGTCTTTGCCTGACACAGACAAACAAACACACTAACTTTCACTTTTATTTAGTAGATATGTCACATTTAATGTGAACTTTGCTGTCAGTGTAATGGTAGCATAATACAGAATTGCATGTAAAACAACTCTGAACAACTAAACAATAAATTACTAATAAAATTAGTAAAAAAATAGAGGTATTAAATGAGTAATTCATAAAATTGGTTCTGAACAAGCCAGAAAGACATACATATCCTTGTCTATGTGAGATAGATAGATAGATAGATAGATAGATAGATAGATAGATATATAATACATATATATATTTAAAAAAACAAGTTATACAGGTATCACTGTAGATATTTTAGGTTATAGTGTATATGTTTTCCAGCACAAACTTTGAATTATCCCTCATCAGTTAATTTACAGTTCAACAACTAACAATATAGAGAGCCCACCTGGTGTTGTGGTGTGAGTGTTGGGAAAGAACTCTGAGAGACCAGGGTCTGAATCCTCACTCATCCATGGAAGCCAACTGGGTGACCTTGAGCAAGTCCCATTCACACAGCCGTAGAAGAATGCAGTGTCAAACCTCTGAACAAATCCTGTCAAGGAAACCCTGAAGATAGGTTCACTTCAAGGATGTCATAAGTCAGAAATTACTTGAAGACAGATAACAACAGTAAACAATATAGGTCATTGTACTTTGATTGGTAAGGGTATTACTAGATAAATTGACACATGTGGGTCTGATCTCCCTGGACAGATCTCCCTTGTAAAAATGTGTGGTAAAATCGCCAAGACATGACAGGTCACTTTCTAATGGAGCAATTCTTTTTAAGTACAAAAAATTATCCTTGTTTACCAAGGACATTTCAGTTGTGTATAGATCAATGTGACATTATTGACAATCGTGTAGTACTCAAGATGTAGTATTGCTGATCCCAACAGACCTAAGCAGCATGGGTGATGGTGATAACTGTTGGAAACTGCTGTCCAAAAATATTGGGAGGGCCTCATGATTTTCACCACTGTGGTAAAGCAAACCCTAGGACCTTTGGTAATTGCCCATCCACTGTCTTCAGAACAAATTCTCAAGTTACAAATTCTATAAGCCCATTCCCGCACTACACTGTTATAGTACTATTATTCCACTTTCAACTTCCTGTGGAATTCTGGGGTCCTTAAATGGGAGACTGCAAGAGAATACCACAGATCTCTAGGTAGGGCTATAAAAGAATCTTTCAGGAAAGCCTGGGGCCCAAGAGCTCTTTGGCTGAGAATCCCAAATACCCCTCCCTAAACTGCAATCCCCAGGATTCCACAGGGGGTTGAAAGTGGGATAACAGCACTATAACAGTGTAGTGGAGAAATGGCCTAACTCAATGTCAATAAATTATAAACAGTAGCGTTATACCAGGGCTTACTTTTGAATAGACATGGATAAAATTGAACTGTGCTTACAGAGTTCATGGGGAAATACTCAAACTGGCAAAAAACATTGAGTGTGTAAGTGCATGCACAACTATGTATTCCTCCCCTCTCAGCATTTCCTAGTTGTGCCCCTTGGGGCTTGAAATAATTGTGCCACCCTGCTCTAAAACAGCTACCTTTTAGCACTCTACATTCACATGGTATTTTGTAGGTGTGTCTTGGAATTTTTAAGAGGAAAACAAGCTGTTAAGAGATGTGTCGGGTAACACGGGGGAGGTATGAACCACTCTTTCTCTTTCAGGTGTTTTAGGATGTTTTTAAATGAAACACCAAACAGCAACCCCCCCCCCAGTTTGAATCTCTTAAAACACATTATTCCAAAAACCCATGGAAACCTTTGGGACTGTGTTTGGGTAACTGAAAATTTTGGATTATTCTTTCCCTCCTTTCCTCTCTCTCTCTCTCTGGATTGTGATGCAGTCTACACACAGAGGTATTGATTTCTGCCTTGTTATTTATTTATCACTTTTGTATTTGTACTTCTTCTTGGTTTTTGAATTTTTATTCAATCTAAAAATTAAGAGTATGGAAACACTGGACACAGCTTCATACTGAGTCAGAATCATTGGCCTAGTATTGTCAGCTCTGACTGGTGAGAATGGGTTTCCGGGGTTTCCTGCAGGATTCTTTTATAGCCCTACCTAGAGATCTGTGGTATTCTCTTGCAGTCTCCCATTTAAGGACTACCCATGCCTGACTCTGCTTAGCTTCTGGAATCAAACAAGACTCAGTGTGCTCAGAGGCCATTTCCGCATGAGGCGAAGGAATCACTCCATGCCATTACTTACTGGATCTTCTGGGCACGGACCAACATGGACTGTCCCTTAAGCCCTTCCACAGGGCTCCTCCATCTTGTCCAGGGTGAATCGGAGCAGTGCGAGGTCTTAGATCCGCACTGCTCCGGCTTCCAGAACGGCAGCTTCTGGTTGTTCATGGGTCTCGACCAACTGCTGAAGCTCACCACGCCTAAAGCCCACCCTCCGCAGATCACAGGCTGCATTGGTGCGAGCCTGCAAATCTGCACAAGTGAGCAGGAACGCAATGGCACACTCCAAAAATTAAAGAACAGTTTTCTACTGTTCTTTAAGGCCATTTCCACACGAGGGAATTAAAATGGCCTGGTGCGTCCTCTCATGGAGGTTGTCTGCACCTTGGAGCGGACTAGGTTTGGACTACTTACCCAAGATCCGCACCTCAGTCCGCTCCAAAATGCCCACAACTGGTCCTCCAGCACACTTTTTAAAGAATGGTAGAAAACTGTTCTTTAATTTTTCAGAGTGCGCCATCACTTGTGCAGATTCGCAGGCTCACACCAATGCAAGCCTGCGATCTGCGGAGGGTGGGCTTTAGGCGTGGTAAGCTTCAGCGGTTGGTCGGGACCCACGAACAACTGGAAGCCACCATTTTGGAAGCCAGAGCAGTGCGGATCTAAGACCTTGCACTGCTCCGATTCACCCTGGGCAAGACAGAGGAGCTCTGTGGAAGGGCTTAAGGGACAGTCCGCGTTGGTCCATGCCCAGAAGATCCAGTAAGTAACGGCACGGAGCGATTCCTTCGCCTCATGTGGAAATGGACTAAAAAGTGCGCTAGAGGACGAGTTGGGGGCGTTTCAGAGCGGACTGAGGTGCAGATCTCAGGTAAGTAGTCTGAACCTAGTCCGCTCCAAGGTGCAGACAACCTCCATGAGGGGATGCACCGGGCTGTTTTAATTCCCTTGTGCAGAAATGGCCAGAGTGTGCACCTCTTCTCTGTGATCAGGAGAAAGACATTTGTGGTCTGATTCTGAAGAGCAATCATAGATCTACAAAGACATTTAATTCACAGATTCCAGATCATGGCGACCTAATGCTCTGTGGCTATTGGCCAATGTGCACTGACGTGACCATTCTGTATTCTCAAAGCATTACAAAAAGCAGGAGACTTAGAAAAATAGTCAGGTTTGTTGTTGAGCAGCCAAAGGCTACACATGACTGATTGGAACCAGAGCTGAGAGTGTTATTAGTGACAAGTCATAAGTAATAGATACAGATATATTTCCAGGTCACAGGACTAGTTTATTACACTGTTATTTTTGCAAGATGATGATGATGATGATGATGATGATGATGATGATGATGATAATAATAATAATAATAATAATAATAATAATAATAATATTTATTTCTATCCTGCCTCTCTACATGGATTGAGGCGGCGAACAACATGAAATACATTATACATTAAAAGACATTAAAAGACATTAAAAACATACCCAATCCTCCCCACCCACCAACCCACCTAAACCAATCCCTTAAAACACACAGCAATTAACAGTCCATCAATTACTATTAGCAAAGCAGCAAGACAATTGATGGGAGGTGATGGAAATGCTAGTCTTGGGAGGCCTGTCGGAAGAGATCAGTCTTGACTGCTTTTTTAAAGCTGTCAAGACTGGTAATATGCTGGGTCTCCTCCGGCAGGCCATTCCATAACTTGGGAACGATAGAAGAAAATGCTACAGGTTGGTGGCCTTCAATATAAGATGCACTGTCCTCTCTGTCCCTTTCACATTATCATTTCCTCAACATCCACAGCAGAGCATGATGCAGCAATAGAATTTACAGTGTGAGCCAGCACTTGAACTGTGTGATATTCTTCCTCCAGCCTTTTACTAAATCAGTGATGATAAAAATTGCAGTTACACTGCAAAAAAGGAATAATGTTATCTTTTCTTCCAACTTTTTCCTTACAGTTAGGTTAGAACTTTGTTGTTGGAACAGGAATTAATTACTTGTATGTCATTACATAATGAGTTATTTCCATGCTGTGGCTGACGTCAGCAAAGTTTCTAAGCAGATAACTGTGAGTTCCTATTGATGAAACTTTACCCAAACATGATATGATTGTCAAACATTTCCCTCTAGGCTATATCATAAAGCAGAGTTGTAATTTTTAAATAATTAATCTAGATGAGTATAAAACTATAGTACATTTTAAAATTATGGGCTAGTCTATGTGATAATTTATAGGACTCCAGCTGCTACTATTAGGTAAGTAATTATATTTTTTTTCTGGGATTGTCATTTTGCATTCCTGACCATTTTAAATGAGTACTGTAATTTATGAGGAGGTTTGGCATAGCTAATTTTCGTTGCTTTCAGTTTGAAAAACGAGTCTATGTAAATCTTTTTGTTTTTTATGTCCATGTCTGAGCTCTCCTTAGGGAGATTCACACTAGCAAATGGATATAGAATCCTTGGTTCAGCAATTAATATGAGGTTCTTGGGGACAAAACAAAAAGCGAGAGAGGCTAATATATTTACCCAAAAGGCTATTAAACACAATATGTTTTATGGGAAAGCATGGAACACCCTCTGCATGCGATAGTGGGAATGAAACTGAGCTACCTAACAGTCTGTTGTTTTATTATTATTATGGTGGGTGGAGTTGAATATGTTACTGCAGTTCAGGCCTACCCGGAGATAGCACTTGATATCGTTTTGATAGCAAACCATTCGGCTTTCCTCTGCCACCCCCTTCCACGTGTTTGTGAGGCCACCGGATGAGCACGTAAACAGGCATGGCCGATAATTGCTGGACATTCCATTCTCCACTCAGGCAGACCAGACAGAGCCAGTTCGTCGCTTCAGGGATCTCTCCGGCAAACACCTCATTGCATATGCACGATACTAACAAAGGTGCCCGGCCCCGAGCAGGTAACCTGACAAAGCTGTACTTAGTGCTCCGCATTTGCATACTGACTACACTATTGTTAATTCGGCTCTAAGTCAATCATGCTAAACTCTGACCTTTCTAAGGCTTTGTCCCACTTCCAAATCGCATTGTTCTCACCGAGTAAGGTATGCCCTGCAGTCATAATTCACCCTATAAAAACCCCTGATTCTGAGGCCTTCCTCAGATCGCTCCCAGTTCCAGACCGCCTTGCTGCCGCTTTGCCTGGTGAGCCTTCCCCTCAGTTCCGGCAACTGAGCCCGCTCAACCCCGGACCGCTCTGCCACGCCGAATTTCTTCTTCATACCCCAACTCCGTTCTCAAGGCCCAGGACTATGAGACAGGTGTCGTATCACCCGCTTCCCTCTAAAAATCCCTATTTCCGACTCTTTAGCTAGCTGTGTGGCTGTGTGTATTCAATATTTGTCTGTATTTAAGAAAACATCATTTTCGCTATTTTAAACCGTCTGGCTGCTTGACTGACCTGACCCCGTAGATGCTGGGTTGCAAGATCCTGCTACGTTACCCTGCCCCTCGCTAGCTTTAGTGAGTGTTCCAGCTAATCTTCCCCAAGGTGTTGTTGTTGTTGTTTGGTTATTTAGGTGTCCCTCCTGGGACCTGCAGAGATCAGGGTAACAAATATATCTGGGTAATAACAAGTGAAATCTCAGATATCCAGTGGAAAGTGTAATGGAAAGTGAATTCTGTGAACCTGTACCTGAGGTCTTGTTGAGGAGCAAATTAAAAAAAGTTTTTTTTAAAAAAAAGCTTTGTTATAGGAAGCCCATTCTAGAGAAATGAAAAATTGTTTAGGGTGCAAAGCCAGCAGCATTCTAAAGCTGAGAGAAAACTGGCATGAAGAAAAATTTCCTGAGAGTACCAGATGTAAATAAATAAGAAGGCAAGATAACTTCCAGTCATACTCACTTGTTTTCGTTGTGTGCCTTGAAATTGTTTTTGACTTAAGGCACTCCTAAGGTGAACCTATCATGTGGTTTTCTGGGACTGAATGTGACACACCCAAGCTCATCCAATGGCTGAGCAAGGAATCAAAGCCTGGTCTCCAAGGTCCATAGTCAAATGCTCAAATCACTATACCAAGCTGGCTCTCACATCACGCTGACTCTAAAAAGAAGGGAAGATAACTTCAGGTCACACTCACTACCTAGTTTCTATTAACAATGCTCTTTGCAGTCAGTCAGAAATATTCTGTGCTAAGTGTGGCTTTGCACTGCTAACAAAGGCCCTTTCCACATGTGTGTGTGTGGGGGAAACGGGCGAAAACGCCCGAAAACGGAGCTTACCAGCAGCCGGGCGAGTCCGTCGCCACGCGCAGCAGCACAAGCTCGCTGCTCCACAGTCCTCCGGCATCCCAAATGGCGACTCCACCAACCGGAGAAGCTTGCCAGCTGGAAGCCCACCCCCGGCAGATCTGCAGGCACACACTTGCACACGTCTGCAAATCTGCTTCTGAGCCAGGCGATGGAGCGGCATGGGGTTGCGCGCTCCCTGGTTTTTAAAAACCTCTGAAAAGAGGTTTTTAAAAACCACGCTGTGCAACCAGCTCTGGTCGCTCCTGCGTGGATTGAGGTGTGGAACTACAAAAAGTAGTCCACGCCAGTTCACGCTATGGTGCAGAAGACCTCCATTGGAGGTCGCTCTGCACCATTTTAAAATGCTAATGTGGAAATGGCCAAAATCTAACTAGTGTGACTATATAAATAATGATAGCTATACTTGTTCTTTTGGGACCAAAGAAAGGAACAAGGTTCCAGAGACTGAAGATAACTCAAAGCAAATGTAATGTTATAGCATGCTAATAAAACAATTCATTGGATATCTCTTTTGACCTCATTGCAATCAGAGAAGCATTTGAAAACTTTTGTAGTTCCCTACTGTTTATTATTAATGAAAGATTCAGAATATATTTTAAAAAATAAGCAGAAGAGATTATGTGCAAAGTTGCTTAATTCCTATAATTTATACAGATTAGGGATTTCTGTTTTTCTTAGGACAGAATTATAAGAATACAGACAATACATGGTCCCACTTAAAGGCTGGTGAGTCTTTTCTTACTACAGCAGTAGCTACCTTGCTGTAGTAGTGTCACACTGCTTGAGTACACACTCATATTTCAATAAAAACCTTTATTTCTTAATACATGCTCAAGTCAGAAAGCAATCTATACAAAACTGAAAGTAAATATAACTGTTATTAGAGACTATTATTATTGCAGAGAGCTAGCATGGTGTTGTGGTTTGAGTGTGGAACTATGACTCTGGAGATCAGGAGTTGATTCCCAGCTCAGACATGGAAACCCACTGGGCAACCTTGGGTGTGTCACACACTCTCAGCCTCAGAAAACCTCATGATAGGTTCGCCTTAAGGTCGCTATAAGTTGGAAACAACTTGAAGGCACACAACAACAGAAACAACAATTATTATGTTATCTGCATTTTTGTTTTAATACAGCAGGCTCTAGAATTGCTTAGACAAAAATAAAGTCCATGTAATGTAATACTTAGAGTGTTGGATTGCAACTGGTAAGACATAGGCTCAAATCTTCTCTTAATTGTAGACCTCACTGGGCGAACTTAAGGTATTTGCTCTTTTAGTCTATTCTCTCAGGGACTGTGATAATCAATCAAGCCACCATCACTTCATAATATGGTAAAATTATTCCCATTGTTGTTCTGTGCTTTCAAATTGTTTATGACCTATGGTGACCCTAAGGTGAACCTACCATGGAGTTTTCTGCAGCTGAGAGTGTATGATGCTCCCAAGGTCACCTGTTTCCATGACTGAGTGGCAAATTGAACTCTGCTCTCCGAGGTTGTAGTCCAATGCTCAAATCACCGTACCGTGTTGTCCCTCAAAACTATTCCTCAATGGAAGCAATTGAATATCAGTATGGTATATTGGTTAGAGTGTTGGGCTCTTGGAACCAGTTACTCTCTCTCAGCCTGACCTGCTACCTAAAAAAGTTGTTTTGAGGATGAAGTAGAGCGAGAGAGTCCCTTGCAAACTTCTTTCAGCTCATTGGAAGAAAGGCAGAATATAAATGTAACTAATGGATATGTGATAAGTTAGTGTGAGTCAGTGTGATGTAGTGGTTTGAACATTGGACCACAGCTCTGGAGACCAGGTTTCAGATCCCTCCTTGACCATGGAAATCCACTGGGCAAGTCCCACTTTTTCAACCTCAGAAGAAGGCAAAGGCAAACCCCTTTCTAAACAAATCTTGCAAAGAAAATGGCATGATATTGTCATCTTAGGGTCACTATCAGCCAGAAACAACTTGAAGGCACACAACAGCATTAACAATAACAAGAAGAACAAGTTAACAATAAATACTTTTTTAGACTGCAGGTGTGGGAGTGCATCACTAAATACTTTCCATGAAAAATAATCCCACTTGTCAACACATAAAAAACTTACAGACCTAGATTATTTCTTTTTCATCTACCAACTATTTGACAAGAAAAGGATGAAAAAAGACAAGCAAACAAAGACATTTTGCTACTTGAGGCAGCACAATAAATGTCACCTCTCAGTGCCTATGTCAAGGTGCAGAGTTATGTTAGGCCAGCTAAAAAACTTTGACACCTGTGATAGAAAATCTCACAATAGTGTTCCTTCCCAGGACAGCCCCATGTTGATTCTGTGATTCCACAATTGTTTATGTACAGTTGTCAATAGAAAATTCAGTTTCAAAGAGTGAAACTTGCAGATATGTTATGTCTGCAGTGCAGAAACTACAGTCATTATTTTAATCAATTGCTTTCTTGGTTTTACTTTTCCATATAATCTTGTATAACATTGCTTGAAGAGAAGTGATTTGAGAAAATGGCCCCCTTAATAGTTTGGTAGATGTCAGGAAGGCTTGAATTGGAACAATTTTACATTCTGAACATGATTAAATCAAACTGGAGAGTAAAAAATATTCAGCAGCCTCGCTTCATACAGTGAGAGAACAAAGTCAGAAACAATGAAGATGTAGGAGCATGAAATGATACATTAATCAATTTTTCAACTACAAGTCAAGACTGATTTCACCTTGTTTAATGGGATCAGGATAAGTGAAATGCAATACTACTCTCAGCCATTCCAAACTAAAAAGAAAAGAAAAATGATCGGAGGCCAGGTTAGATTGCATGACTGTGGGACCAGCTGTACTGTTAGGAAGAGTGAGCTGACAGCCTCAGGCAGCAGTTTGTGGATGTCAGGAATATACAAGATGTTGTTAGTTTGCTATGATGGTATTTATATTATTGGAGTAGAGAAAAAAAATTCTGCTAACACTTTTTGCCAGGAGAAGAAGCCACAAGAACACCTGCCCAGGATGGTCAATAAAAGTAAACAACCCTCCATTTAGCTACTGATGCTGTTGCTGCTATTGCCCAGTTGTGCTCTCCCTGTGGAATTGTGGGGCCAAGAAATACATTTTTGCAGACTCTGGCCTACAACCAGCTGACTCAGTAAATTCTGCCAGCCAGTTCCAGCTACCTAAGCTGTAAAGATGAGGGAGCGGGCAGATAAAAGCAGGAGTCTGCTGGTCTGGGTTTGTCACTGTTGGGGTCACCATCAAAGGGAGTGACGCAAAAAGGGAGGTTGTCTCTTTGGGGAGTGACTTCAGGGGAACACAAGGGCTTGGGCCTGTCATGCTTCTTGAAAGAAGAGAGAGGGTCATACTTTTGTCAATTTTGCACAGTTACGGTTACAACATAATCTTTAATTGTACAGTCAGTCTATTATAGGAAGAATGTGTTCTGAAACGAGGAGAGGGGACACTGGATCAGGGGGCAGCCATTACAGTTGTTCTGGGCAGATGACAATATGAAAATGGTAGAAAGTTGCACTTTAATCAAAGAGACAGGAATAGGGCCCTACTTGTCCCTGAGCAGTCCCTTAACTCAAGAAACCTGGGTACTCTTGGCAACAGAACCCCTGTATTGAAAATACTGCTGGTAGATGCCAGGTCGATGAATGGGAAGACAGCTGCCATTCAGGATATGGACATGGATGAGCATGCTGACTTGGCATGTGTTACAGAAACCTGCTTGGATAAGACTGGGAGGAACGGTTAATCTTTTTCAGCTTTGTTCAGCAGAGCTCTCTGTTCAGCAGCAGGTGAGATCTGGGGGGTAGGGAGGTGGAGTTGAGGTAGTCTATCAAAATTGCATCCCCCTGACAAGGTGTCCTATCCCACAGTTTTCTGGGTTCAAGTGTGAAGCTGTCATGTCCTGCTTCCAGAACGTAGAAATGGACTCTGAAACAGGGGACATGCCAGGACCTGTTGAACAGGAGAAGGTTACAATACCACAAATCCCAGAGACACAACAGAGTCCAGTGCCAACTCCAGCAGAGAGTTCTGTCCCTTCAGAAACAGAAGACAACTCCTATACCTACCTTTTCTGAGCATAGACAGCAAAAAGAGAACTTGCACTGATCTCAAAGGATTTATAAAAGATAACAATTAGTTAGACAACAGCTGCCCTAAACTCCTGACCTCGATAGGAACTGCCCCTCCCCTCCAGGAGTTGTCAAAGCTTATCTGATCTTTCTGGCTTTCGATTGCGTTCCTGAACTCCATACCTGACCTTGTATTGTATTGACTGACTTTGGACTTGTTCACTTTGTGTTGGACTCTATTTATGACTATGACCTTGTGCTTACTGAATAAAAGTAAGTAATGAGCCATGAGCTATTTTGTTTGTTTGTTTGAGTTATCATCTGTGCAGCTGTGACCTAGATAGAACAGAAGCTGAGTAGCCTGGACAGATTAGGGATTCTATTGGTGTACTGCTGATACCATTTTTCAACAGTTTCCCTCCCTGAACTAACTGGGTTGGTCTCAGGGTTAATGTTGGAATCCCCCATCTTGTAGTGCTGGGGGAATTTGAACATCTGTGCTGAGACGACCTTGTAGAGAGAGGCTCCAGAATTCACATCTACCATGACAGTCATGGGTCTGTCCTAAGGTATTGTTACCTCGATTTCTGGGTCCTGGGAGGGACACCTCAATGTGCTCACAATGGGGAATGGGAATTAGCAGAGCACAAGCTAGCAATACGAGAGGCAGGGCAACCTAGTGAGATCTTGAACCCAATGTCTACGGGGTCAGGCCGAATCAAGGAGCAAACAGAAGTAAATAATAATTGTTTTCTTTATTGATGAACAACACAGTCAAACATGTGTATGCAAACACACTCACACAGAACTATTGAAATTAGGAGTTGGATAGAGGGTTTTTAAGAGGTTTTTTATGGGAAATACTACACCTGTCCTGAAGCCCAGGTAGTCTGAAGAGAAAGTCCGTTGGGTTTCGGGCTGGAGACAAAACCTCTGAAAGGTCAGTATTTTGCATGATTGAGTTATGACAGAGTTGTCAATAGAGTAGCCAGTATGCAAACGCGGAGTGCTTGACAGTTGAGTATTCAGCTCGTCAAGCTGCCTGCTGGGGGCAAGGAGTCTTTTGTAAACAGAGTGCATACATAATGTGATCTTAAAGGGTACTTGCCTTCAGGTCTCCTAAAGCGGCAGTCTGGCTATTGCTGGCCTGCCTGGATCGGTTTTGAATGGTTCAGCTATTTTCGGCCATGTCTGTGTGCGTGCTTGTCCGGGGCCCTCACAAGCACGTGGAGAGGAATGGGTAAAGAAGGCCAAATTGTCGATATCAAATGATATCTAATATACCACAAGTCTGGACTAGAAACTACAGTAACAGTATATTTGGCTCTACTTAGGTTGTTGGGCATACTCTGGTCCTTGGTTTTTTTGGTGGGGGTGGAATGAATATGATCTGGCACTGGAGGAACCATCTATAGTTCTGTTGTCATGGACAGATCACCACTTGGTGGGGTTAGACTTTTTGGGACTCATAACTTCTGTGCGGGGAGACCATTAAAATGGTCCACCCCAGGGGTTTTTTGGATCTGCATGGATTCATAATGGCTGCTGGGGAGTTTTCTATTGCTTTGATTTATGATTCTGCTGGAGTTCTGGCTGACCTCTGGAATGGAGAAATGGCCAGAGCAGTGGACGTGATTGCTCCCGAGTGTCTCCTCTCATGAAGTGGAACCAAACCTCTCCCTTTGGTTTTCCAGGTTGTATCTGGTGATGAAACAAGTGAGAAGATAATTAGAGTAATAGTAGCAGAAAACTCAAAGTGGGTCTAATTGAACATAGGTTAAAGCTTATCTGAGAAACCACTCTGTAGCAATAGAGGTAACAAAGGCAATTTTCTTCTCTGCCTCTATTGTGTCTGCAAGGAGCTGGACAGCTGAGCTGTTTCAGGTAGCCAGGAGTCTTTTACACATAGACTTAAGAGAGGAAAATCTAAACCACTCAACAGCCCACTGTGAACAACTTTGCAGATAAAATTTCTCGGATTTACTTTCACTTGGATGCTGTGATAGATACAGTTTCAATTAATGTAATTTTGACTCCTGTTTTTCCAGTGATAACGGATACTTTTCAATTTGCTCAATGCAAGGGTGTGGACAGGATTCTTGAAGAGATGAGAGCCACCATATGTGTGTTAGATCCTTGCCTTTCCTGGATTATAAAAAAAAAAAAAACTAGAGGGGGGCTGTCTGAGTGGATAGAATGGATGGTTTATACCTTGGAAAAATGAGGCAGTTTGCTTGAAGGAGGCTGTTACAAAACCATTATTTCCAAAATCCTCCCTGGATCCCACCATTCTGAATAATTTTTGGCCAGTCTCTAACATTACATTTTCAGATAAGATTGTTGAGTATGTAGTGGCCTCCCAGCTCCAGGGGCTTCTAGATGAGACAAATTATCTAGATCCCTTTCATTTGGTTTCAGGCCTGATTATAGGATGGTTTTGGTCACCTTGGTGGATGACCTATGTTGGGAGCAGACAGGTGAAATGTACCCCTGTTGGTTCCAGTGAACCTGTCAGCAGCTTTCAATTCAATCAAACATGATATCCTTCTGGGTCACCTTGCTGGGATGAGACTTGGCTCCACTGTTTTAACAGTGGCTTCTTTCCTTTCTGGAGGGGCAAACCCAGAAGATGATGCTTGGGGACTCCTGTTTTACCTCTTGACCATTGGCTTGTGAAGTCCCTCAGGGCTCAGTTCTTTTCTCCATGCTATTTAAGATATATATGAAATCACTGGGAGAGGTTGTCTGAAGTTTTGGGATGAGGTGTTATCAGTATGTAGGTGACACCCAACTGTATTACATTTTTCCACCACAATTCAGGTAAGTTGTTTTGGTCGTAACCTGGTGCCTGTCATCAGTTATGGACTGGATAAGGGTGAACAAACTGAAACTTAATCCAGTCAAGACAGCTGTGCTCCACGTCAGTCAAAAGGCAGATCAGGGAATAGGGATTCAACCTGTGCTGGATGGGATTACACTCCCCCTGAAGATGCAGATCCACAGATTAGGTGTGGTCTTGCATTCAACTCTGAGTTCGGTAGCTCAGATTTCAGCAGTGGCTAAGAGTGTATTCATACAGTGCACCAGCCACGCCTGTTCCATGAGATATTAGATCTGGCCACAGTGATGCATGTCTTAGTTATATCCTGGTTGGATAACAATAACATGCTCCATGATCTTTGAAAAGTGTTAGGAAACTTCAACTGTTCCAAAGAGCTGCAGTCAGATTGCTATTTGGGCCTGGCTACAGGGAACTAAGGACTCCCTTGTTGCAACAGCTCCACTGGCTGCAGGTCCTTTTCGGGGCACAATATAAAGTACTGGTTTTGACCTGCAAAGCCCTATACCGCATTATTTGAAGGACTCCCTCACAAATCTACCTATGCTTTGAGAGATGATGGAGAGACTCTCTCTGACCCACCACCGTCACAAGTACATCTAGTGGGAACATGAGAGATAGCCTTCTCAGTGGCCGCTTCCAGGGTCTGGAACCCTCTTCCGAAAAAAGTCAAAATGTCAGCCTCCCTACTTTCTTTTTTGCAGACAAATAAAGACTTTTCTGTCTCAGTAGGCATTTGAGGAAGGATTGTATAAGGCCTTTTCCACTGGATCTTGCTAATTGTTGCACTGGTGTGTGTGTGAGTGTGTGTGTGCGTATTTAATGTGTATGTTTAATATCTATATTTTAATCTAGTTTTTATTTTTTTATTGTTTAATCTGATGTGTTTTTAAATTTGTTGTAAGCCACATTGAGACTGGGAAAAAGGCAGGGTAGAAATCATCATCATCATCATAATTGAATCATAGAGTTGGAAGGAGTCCTATGGGCCATAGGACAACCCCCTGCTCAGGGCAGGATCTCCAGCTACACCATGCCGAGCACATAGCTGTCTGGCCTCTTTTTGAAGACATCCACCAAAAGAGATCCCACTACCTCTCTAAGCAATTGGTTCTATTTCCAAACTGCTCTCACTTCTGAGAAGTTTCTTCTAATGTTCAATCAGAATCTATCCTCCTTTAAACTTTAAACCTAATTCTGCCTTTTGAGGCAGTAGAGAGCAAAGCCACCATTCTCATTGTGATAATCCTCGAGGTGTTTAAATAGTGTGATCATTTTACTGCTCAGTCTTCTCTTCACCAGGCTGAACATGCCCAGGTCCTTCAACCTCTCCTCATATGTTTTGTTCTCCATGCCTCTTATCATCATTGTTGCCCTTCTCTGAACCTGCTCCAACTTGTCTATATCCTTAAAATGAGGTGCCCAGATCTGAATGCAGAGGCCTGACCAACACAGAATATAATGGGACTATTACTTATCTCCACCCTGTCAACTAAATCATTAATAAATGTATTGAACAGAACCCTGCAGCACTCTGCTTGAGACCTCCTTCCAAGCTGAAGCACAGCCCCTGATGGCAACTCTTTGAACATGGTTTTCTAACCAAATAATAATGACAACAGCTGCTGCTGTTGCTGCTGCTCCCCCTCCTCCTCATACCATCACCACCACCATAGGATCCTCCATCTTAAGTGACAAAATAATTTGCCTCCCTATGAGTACAAGATACCTTGCTTTGGGTGTGTAGGAGTTGGGTTACTAGGGAAACTGGCATCAGCTGAAGTCTCAAGAGGTCTTTAGTTTCTCTAGTTTCTTGGAGGTCTCTAGGCAGGGAGAAGAATACCCAGGAGGGCAATGTTGGAAGATGAGAGTTTGGTTTTTGTTTGCATGTGAAAGGTGGCTTTACAGCTTGCATGTCCTGATTTTCCACTTTGGGTAATAACAGGAATTACATTGAAATAATGTAATGAACAATTAGAGTTAAGTTTCCAAAACTGGGGTTATTGGTAAAATTGGTATGACACTACCATCTCAGAAAGAGAGGATGGCCCTGCCTCTTCTGAGCCGTAAAACAAAGTCAAGAATGACAAAGGATGCTATTGCTGGCTAATGGTGAAAGCTTGATCTGTTTTATCTCCAAGTTTCATTAAACACAATTATATCCACCTTTCGCATGACTGCAGTAAGTTGCAATGCATTTATTTACCTTAAGTATAAAAGCATCTTTTGTTGGATGGGGGAACCTAATTTTGGATATCCTCTTCAGCTAATTTCACATGATTGGAGTGAATAGTTGCAGATGTCCTGCATAATAAAATAAAAAAAAACCTAACTGGTTGGATGCTCTAGTAATATAGTTCATACCAATCAATGAGGATTTCTTCAAGAGTACACAATTAATATTAAAGGTAATTTTTTTCACCTGTATGTAAACAGCAGCTTACTTTTGAGGTCACATTCAAGGCTCTTCTTATCTTCTGGCAAAAGCAAGGTGATTGCTTCACATGGCAGCTGTTGGGAGGAGAAGGCAATGACTCTGTTCCCCAGGGTAGGAATTGTGTGGCTCTCCAGATGTTGCAGAACTGCAGCTTCCAGCATTCCTCACCATTGACTGTGCTGGCTAGGACTGCTGGGAGCTGCAATTCCATAATATCTAGAGGGCAACACCATTCCCACTGCATAGTAAGCTGTTCCTTCTGAGCCCCTGCCCTCCAACACAGCCATACCTTTCTTTTGAAGGACCAAATTGCATGTACTACCAACAGCTTGTATCTTTACCGGTTGTATGGAAAAGGGAATTTCAGCAGGTGGAAGCTGCATGACAAAAAGAGCTTCTGAGATTCCTCTCTTCACCACAATTAATAAGGATTTTGTGATTTTTTTTTTCATCTGCAACTCTACTTGAGTGGGAAAATGTCTTTGGCTATCCCTGACCATTGCTTCTTTACTGCAAATGACTGAAAGATTTCTCATGCAATGAGTTTTAACCCTGAAGACTGTCTATGCAAGTGCCCACACAGTGTAGGTGCTCTTGATCTACTGAACACTACTAGCACATATTCAGATATCTTACCTAATATACAGAGTTAGGACAGGCCTTCTGAGGGACATGGTGCTCAATTTATATAGTACAAAAAAGATGGACAAATTGATTGATTTATAGGAACCAGATAATCATTAACTGTGGTTAGCTCACTACGTCCCTACGTATATCTTAATAGTATTTCATTTCTTATTTATTACTAGCATATTTACCCAGCATTGCCTATGGTTTTTATTTTCCTCTTAAGAACTCATCAAACTGTATTCTCCATTTCCTGTAACTTTGCTCCATATTTCCCAATTCATCTGTATTCAGAGTTATTTACATACACAGTTTGGGTTCCTGTGGGAGTACACTGTCTATCTCCTTGCTGCTAGGCCTCGTGTCCATAGCAACTGGCATATTCTTGTACCTGTAAATTTCCCCCATATTCCTCAATCCAATCTGTATTCATAGTTGTTAACATACAGAGGTTCAGAATAACGATGTGAAAATTTGGAAATTGAAACAGACAAAACTCAATACCTGGGGAATGCTGAATTGATCAATGTTGGGCAGAATGTCAGTTATTAAGTTGAATGTCTTGCCCAAAATATTCTTCTTATTTCAAATGATTCCGGTTGTTATACCCAAAACATGGTTTCTGCAATGTAAAAATGATAGAATGAAATTTATCTGGAAGGACAAGAAACCCAGAATATGTGATAAGCCAGTGACAGATTTAAGGTGTAGAGGTGTTTTTGCAATCCCAGATCTAGATATATATTATCCTGTGGCATGTTTGACTTGGTTAAGGCCCTGGATTGTACTGAATAATACAGAACTTTTATTACTAGAGGGGCATGACCTACATTTTGTCAGGCATGCCTTTCTTTGGTACAAAAAGGCAACTGTCTGGAGATCTCTTTTAAATCACGTCATTTGCCAATATAAGGTTTGGGATAAATAGAAATGGGTATTTTACTCTAAGGCCCTTTCCACACGAGGAAATTAAGACGGGCCAATACGTCCTATCACGGATGTCGTCTGCACCTTGGATCGGACTAGGTTCAGACTATTTACCTTAGTTCTGCACCTAAGTCCGATTCAATAGGCCCCCAAGTGGTCCTCCAGTGCACTGTGTGAAGACCGGAAGAAAGCAGTTTTTAAATTTTCTGAAGTGAGCCAATTCGTTCCTGCTAAGTTGTGCAGATGTGCAGATTCGCACCAATGCGAGCCTGTGATCAGCGGAGGGTGGGCTGTGGGCACGGTCAGCTTCAGCAGTTGGTCCGGACCCACAAACAACAGGAAGCTGTCGTTTTGTCAGCCTCACCAGTGCAAATCTAAAGACCTCTCACTGCTCCAAATCGCCCTGGAACAAACAGAGGAGCCCTGTGGAAGGTCTTAAGGGAAAGTCTGCATTGTTTCGAGCCCAGAAGAAGTGGTAAGTAACGGCATGGAGTGATTCCTGGCCTCGTGTGGAAAGGGCCAAAGTTGCCATCCTGGCTTTCTCCTTTGGAAGCCCTCTCTGTGAAAGAATCAATGAAACATGGAGTTTCGGTTAACTTATAAAGACCTTCTGAAAAAATCAGACTCTTACCAAATTAAAGAAAGACAGCAATTGTTGAAAGAAGGTGTAGACATTGATTTTGTCTATATTGACTGGCAAACAGATCTCCAGTTTTTCAGACAGCCAAGTTACCTGAGGTAACATCCCACTTGTTCTTTCTAATCTCTTAATAAATGTAGCTTTAATAAAGCCATTCTGATGAAAGAATTTTATGACTCTTCCTGAGGCAGTCTGAATACATAAAACTATGTTAACTAAGACCAGCGAGTGAAATGGCTTGTGTTTTATTGCGCTAGTGAGTTGGCAGAGAATGAGTGAATACGTAAAACTGATGATTTTTTGTCTTCTGTGAACACCAGAAATGTATACCATTCTGATTCACAAGGAATTCTTATTCCAAGAGCATCCTGATGACCATTGAGATGCATACTGCATTAACACCATGCCATCCATGATCAAGCAAACAAACAGTATGTGGAACATGAAAGGAGTGACCTCCCATTAGAGTTATCATATTTCAGAAAGCCAAAAAGAGCACACATTTACTATCTACTTCAAACCGCCAGTCACTATGACGACTCTCAAGTGTAATTAGCAGACAGAGCAAAAGCAGCAGCAGACATTTTAAAAATCTCTAGACAACTGAAAAATCCATCTGGACAGTAATTTTAGCTCTGAAAAACAGAATGTGTCCTGGAAATGGAGGGTGTGTGGTAACCCTTTTAAAAGCTTTCCTATGAGCCAGCATGATGCAGTGGTTTGAGCATCAAACTAGAATTCTGGAGGCCAGAGTCTGAATCCCTCCTTGGCCATGGAAAACCAATGACTGACTTTGGACAAGTCACAGTCTCTCAGCCTTAGAAGAAGGCAAGTCCCCTCTGAACTAATCTTGCCAAGAAAACCCTGTCATAGGTTTGCCTTGGGGTTGCAATAAGTTGGAAATGACTTGAAGACATGCAACAGAAAAACCCCTCATCATGTTGTCATTTAGCGCCACTAGAATGCAGTGTAAAACTTATTCTGGAGTTTAAGTGTGAAATTCAAGCCTCTTATTGATTTATATTATAGCATTATTTTTTCCATTTGTCATTCAATCAAGAAAGCAAGCAAGCAAGCAAACTAGCGATCATCTACCTATCCTCCACCATCTCCTATTGTTAACAGGATTGCTAAAAGAGAAGGGGACGAAAACTCATACATTAATGTCTGTGTTTATGTATGTATACTGCTTTTGAGGCACTTGAAAGCACAGCAGAAGGGAAGTGTAGTGTACTAGTCAGAGTACTGAACTATTTCCAGGGAGATCTGTATCCATATGTTACTACGATCCAGGCCTACCCGGAGATAGCACTCGATATCACTTTGATATCAAACAATTTGGCTTTCCTCTGCCACCCCGCTCCACGTGTTTGTGAGGCCTCCGGACAAGCACGTAAACAGGCACGGCTGATAATTGCTGGACATTCCATTCTTCACCCAGGCAGGCCAGATACAGCCGGTTGGTCGCTTCAGGGACCTCTCCGGCAAACACCTCATTGCATATGCGCGATACTAACAAAGGCTCCCTGCCCCGAGCAGGCAACCTGACAAAGCTGTACTAAGTGCTCCACATTTGCTTACTAGCTACACTATTGTTAATTCGGCTCTAAGTCAATCATGCTAAATTCTGACCTTTCCAAGGCTTTGTCCTGCGCCCAAAACACATTGTTCTCACCGAGTAAGGTATGGCCTGCAATCACAAATCACCCTATTAAAAACCCCTGATTCCGAGACCCTCCTCGTATCGCTCCGAACTTCCAGACCACCTTGCTGCCGCTTTGTTTGGCGAGCTGTCCCCTCAGTCCCACGTACTGAGACTCCATTCCAACGAACTCAATCTTCAGACCTCTCCAGGACTACGAGACAGATGTCGTATCACCCATTTTCCTCTGAAAATCCCTATCCCAAATCAGTCTCTGATTCCTTAGTTATCTGTGTGACTGTGGCCTCTTTATGTTTGTCTGTACTCAATAAAACATCTTTTTCGTTACTTTAAACTGTCTGACTGCTTGACTGACCTGACCCCGTAGACGCTGGGTTGCAAGATCCTGCTAAGTTACCCTGCCTCTCACTAGCTTTAGTGAATGCTCCAGCTAATTTTCCCCAAAGTTGTGTTGTTGTTTGGTTATTTAGGTGTCCCTCCCGGGACCCCCAGAGATCAGGGTAACACATATTCCCACTCATTTATGACACTCACAGGAAATATATAGCCAGCTTCCACAGTGGGTTTTTGCTCAGCTAGGGAGGATGGACCATGGACACAGCTCTGACTTCAGTGCTAAAAAAATGGAAAAGGCCATTTTGCCCTTGTCTGCCATGTTTCTTTTTGCTTCCTTCATTAAGTGGAAAAGCAACTTTGCTTTGGATTCTGTGCCCTGTATACCTACCATAGACACACTGGACTCTACCTACATATCATATCTACCAAACATACATACACAACATACTCATACACCCTTCAAAGATCAAGCCAAAACCAGCATGACTGTCCCCTTGATGTGTCAAATGCCACTAGACTTCACCCCAGTGCCTTCCATACTCCAGTCCTTCCCAGATATTTCCAGAGTTATTGTTAACCTTCATTTTAAATAATGACCACAATATTCCTGTTTAGTTTAACTTGTAAAATCCTATACTTGAAAAGAGAAATGGTTCCCCCCACCCCATCTTTTCTTGTAGGTTAGATGGCTTAGGGGGGAAAAGTCAGTAGAGAAGAGAAAGGAAATTATATGGCAGGGGGTGTAGTATGACATGAAAGAATGGTCAGAGCCAGGGTGCCAAAGCTTCTATTACTAGATGTGTTAGGGGATCTAAAATATTCAGGCTGAGCATAAAGGATTCTCATTTGTTCCAGGTTAGATTTAAACTCAATTTCCCTGAACACACTAAAGGAGTGAAGATAGCAATCCATCAAGTGGTGCTGGTACAATAAATTCTCTTCAGTTGGTCTCTTGCATTAAATCTCATTACAATGAACAGCGACTGTATAGTAGAACTCTCAGATACTACTAAAATCAAGCTCTTTCTCCTGACCGGCACTACTGTGTTTATTAAGGCACAGTGGTCTTTAAAGAGCTGTACAAAAAAGCATCTGTGATGGGGCTGAAATTACAGAGCGTATGTCATGTCTTGAATACAGAAGTGAGGAAGCGGGATTGTACTTGATGGGAAAGGTCTGTATAGGCTTAGAGATGTATGGCAGATACAACCCTTTAGATGCCATTGGACTACAATTCCCCTTATCCCCATACTGTTAAGATACAAGGAGAGTTGCAGTCCAACATCTACAGGACCACAAGGGGCCCCACACCTGATACAGGGACTTCTGCCCAAAGAATCCTGGGACATGTACTAATTCAGAATAGTACATTTTTAGGGCTGCTTCAGATGGTCACCAAATATATACGAGGTGGTGTAAGTGGTTGGCATGTGTGTTGGAGGGAGTATGACTGGTGAGTGTGAACCCTGCTCTGCCCTCAATGAAAGTCTTGCCTCGATCTTTGGGACAAACTACTGCAGTACCACCACTGCCAATGGTAGCATGAAGATAGTTGTTTTGGCCCTCACTCATGGAAAGGTCTATATTAACAGTGACTGGGGAAGGATAAGAATTTTGTTTCAGTTCATTTTAATAGAAATTTTCCAACACACATATTTATTTGTGTAGAAAAGAATCTGAGACTCTTAAAAAAAAGAAACACAGAATGCAGAGAAACCAACAGTGAGAGGGTCAGCTGTCAAAGTCCAGGACTAACGCTTAAAGGTCTGTCTTTGAATGTATACTCATTGATGTTAGTGTGGAATTTTTTTCTCTTCTTATCTTTCAAAAATCAGTGGCAGGCAGATACAACAGCATCCTGTTTGTGAAGGGAATGGCTGTACCTATTGAATATACACAGGGCAAATGGGGGAAAATTTTATGGACATTCATTTTGAATAATGTACTAAAGTCTGCCTCATATTTGGGATGAGAAAATTCAAATGGGGGAGAAAGCAACACTGCCCTTTTCCCCCATTCTTAACAAGGTCAAATACATCAGCGGGGGAGGAAGGAATGATATTAACATAGGATTCAGTGAGAAGCAGTTGTGTACCTTAAATGAATGGTGTAGCTTTCAAAGATGATCAGGTTTGGTCGTCCAACATCCCCAGCTAAAACGGCGAAAGATACCTGTCACAAAGCCTGGAGATTTTTTACCAGTCAGTACAACAATCTGACCTGGTATAGAAGAGTTTCATATATTCTTGTGAACAATCAGCCCCTAGAGGTCTAGTCTCTTGAGAGAGTACCATTTAGTGGGTAGGTGTTGGAATGAGACCTGGGAGATACAAGTACTGATCCCAATGACTCAGGAAATGTTCTGGGTGACCTTGAGCCAATCTCTCTCTCTCTCTCTCTATCTCTCTCTCTCTCTCTTCTTTTTTGGTCTTACTTCACTGGGCATTGTGAGCGTAAAGTGGGAAAGAGCAGGCCATGGAGATCACCTTGAATTTGTTGGGAGAAAAGTGGGATATTGAGGTAAGAAATAAAGAAATAGCCCTAAAGAGGACTGGACATTTCTCTCATACCAATTGCTGGGAGTAGAAAGTTAAGCAGAGAAGAAGCTTTTGTATATGGCTGACCATTAGTCTAGAAGTCCTCTTGGTTTAATTCTATTTATGTTCTTATTGCTAATAATAAAAGAGAAAAACAGGCCAATGGATTACAGATGTATAAAACGTTATGTTGGCATGCATTTGATTAAGGCTACTTTATTTATATAGAAAAAGTACATTGTGGTATAGTGTAATAGTGATTCATCTACAGAAGTTACCAGAAATTTGGCAATAGTATTGGTAGGAATCATCTCTATGGCCAAGGACAAGGCACACTTTGCTATTAAAATTCAACCTGCGTTAATTGCAGTTATAAAATGTAAATATCTTGCAGAAATTCTATATTCATTTTCCTGCAGCTTAAGGCTCTGTAAAATATATTTTCACATCTCCTTGAGCATGTGGCAACCCAGCTATAAAACCAATTCGTTGTGGGCAGAAGCTAGAAATGTATCTCAGAGAGCACTAAATAATGCAGTGTACCAAATTATCTTACATAAGTATCCTTTGTTCTAGAACATGGCTTGAAATGATGACATTACGCTCACAAATTTTCTTGCAAACTTTCGAGTTCCCTTCAGACTCTTCAAAATATGCAGTGTTCATCACTGGAAACAAAGTGTGTTTAGCTTAATAACATTCCCACCCCAAAGGTACTCTTGCAGATATACCAAAAATGTGAAGCAGCACATACATATTTCTTATCTGTCAAACAACAATAATTCTTGTTCTTTCTAATAGTTATGTTTATATCAGGCCGTCTTCAGTAAAGAAGCATACATAGTTTTTCTCCCCACTTCATAGCAATCCTGTGAGGGAGATAAAGTTGTGAAAGAACTAGCTTGGGGAATGGCACTAAAGGCATTTCACCCATTTATTTGGGAAGCAAATCCCACCGAATGTATTGAGGATTAATTCAGAGTAGACTTGCATAGAATCGCACTGTGAATGTCTATTTGCAAAACATACAAAATCAGTGTCACTCCCATATGATGCAACAGAGGTGAGAGCCCAGAGTTTAAAAGCAATAGAAAACTTTTAGCAGTGTTGAAGGGTCATTAAAACTTAGGTCAGCATGTAATTGCAGGAGAAATGAAGCTGTATGAAACAGTGAAGAAATGTAACGTTCACTCTTATTAACATTTTCAACACAGTAAACTGGTTTGGGCTACATCGAACACACAGGCCCTTTCCGCACAAGGCGAATGAATCACTCCGTGGCATTACTTACTGGTTCTTCTTGGGTCCAGAGTAATGCAGACCTTTTCTTGAGCCCTTCCGCAGGGCTCCTCCATTAGTCCAGGGAGAAATGGAGCAGTGCAAGGTCTTTAGATCCACACTGCTCCGGCTCAAATGGCAGCTTCCTATGGCTTCCAGCTCGAAATGGCAGCTTCCTGGATCCGGACCAACCGCTGATGCTGGCCACGACCACAGCCCGCCCTCCACTGATTGCAGGCTCACACTGGTGTGAGCCTGCGCATCTGCACAGGTAAGTAGGAAGGCAATGGCGCGTTCCAGAAAATGTAAAGACCTGATTTTTCCAGTCTTTACTTAGCATGCTGGAGAACAACTTGAGGGCAGTTTGGATTGGAGTAAGGTGCAGAACTAAGTTAAATAGTCCGCACCTAGTCCGATCCAAGGTGCCAGGACGCTTTGGTCCGCTTTAACATCCACGTGTGAAAAGAGCCACAGTTTGCTACTCCTGATTCCAATGTGGTCAGTGCTACAGCAATCCTTTTTAAAAAATAATACAATAAATGAATGAACAAATAAATAAATAATTTGCACTTGTCTCTGCATCCTGTGTACACACGATTTTACTACATTTGAGAGAGGCACAGAGTACAGCTCCTATCATCCATGATTATTTGCTATGCTGGGTGGGCCCTATGGGAGACAGAGTTCGAAACTGTCTTCAAGGACCATGTGTTCCCTTCCTCTGATTTAAAACATGGAGACTAAATGGAGACTTCTTGGCAAGAACTCTTATAACCAGTCTTCCCATGTTTTGGTCTGTTGGCTGGACATATTGAGGGTTGCAATCTAAGGCATTTGAAGGGATGAGAAAAACTGTCCTTGCACATTTGATTACAGGCTGCTGCGTATTGTTCCAGTCATGGGCAATCATACTGGAGTCCTCTGTTTTTCAGCTATTGGCAACTGATAGATCATTTATTTTGCTTATCAAAATTTCAAGTATTCATCTTTCTGTCTAGAAAGTGTAACATGACTAAGCTGGTTCCCAATTGTAATTTGTGTAATTTGCCTCATATATGCTTGTGGAGTTTTGTGTGTGTGTGTGTGTGTGTGTGTGTGTGTGTGTGAGTGCATGGACAGATATTAATAGCTTTTCACAACGCAGCAGTCAAAAATTTACTGGCCTTCAGATCTTTTTTCTTTTATCATAGAAGGCATTGTATGCATTCATTCTAACCTTTTTAAACAAAGGTGTAAGAGAATTGGCAGCTTCTGATGACTGATGTGAAAAAGAATATTGTTTATATACAACAATCAAGCAATGCCAACAAAAGACAATGGAAACTGCCACTAATTGAAATTAGTAACCTTCCACAGTTTGCTTTGAGGCTGCCATGCTATGATTTAGATTTGAAAGATGCATAAATTAAGGCTGATTATGGTATTAAAAAAGCTATCACCTGCAAATTGGAAGAAGCCTCAAGGGCATGATGCAGAATCACAGAGTTTGTGGTTTTCATAACACTCCTTTGGAAGAAATCAAATGGGAGCAGATAGAGCATGGAATAGTTTTTCTTTAAAAGTAATTTGCTCCTTTTATTAATTAAAAGTGGAGTGTGTTATATTCCTCATTGCTGTTTGTGGTTCTCTGTGCTTTCAAGTTGCCTGTTGACTTACGGAGACTGCAAGAATTTCATGAGGTTTTCTTAGACAAGGAATACTCAGAGGTGGTTTTACCAGTTCCTTCCTCTGAAATACAGCCTACATTGCTATTTACTGGACAGTATCACCTAGCTGACACATTACTTTTAAACTGATTTTTTAAACAAAGTACTTAAAATACAGAAATTGCCATAACTCAGCCCAAAAGTAAAATTTTAGGAGTAACAAACACTAAACTGTAGTTGCACTAAAAATAAACCGTTGTTACAAGAAATCATGCTACTCCTAAAAAGTAATGCTACCGCTCATTACATATTGTAGGAATCTTCTCCTTTTAGTATGGCACAGTACTTCCGTCTCTTTTAAGCTTCTGGCAGGCAACCCAAATACTGCCGTTTTGTGTGGATTTAATGTCTGAAACTGCTCTGTTTTTAAAAACTGCATTTAGAGATTGTTTTTAGATTGCTTTTAAAAGTTTTTAAATGGCATGCTGATGTGTTTTTTAAAATGTTTTTTTATCTTTGTATTGTTTTAATGGCTTTTGTTTGGTCATTGCCATATTATCATTTATAGTACTGGGAGGCAATATAGAAACAAGATAGATAGATAGATAGATAGATAGATAGATAGATAGATAGATAGATAGTTACAAGTTCTAGGGGGTGATTGCAATGCAATCTATTGAAGATGAAATCATATATTTTGACAGATCCGTGTGCCAAGATCAGAGGATGTGTTTTTGACAGATCAAAGCCCTATCTAGTCCTGCATCCAGTTTCCACACAGTAGCAGGCTGAGTACCAATGGGAAGCATGCAAACAGAACCTCAGGTGACAGATTTCTTCCACCATTTTGACCCAACAACTGATATATATTTATTTTAGGAGTGCCTGGACTATGACCTTCCAAATGACATGGGAGTACAGCTCTCCAGAATACAGAAAGGTGTACCATCCAGATCTAAATCAAAGCCCACTAACTGCAAAGGTTTATCTTGTTTTAATGTCATCCAATTTTTAAGCCACAGTATACAGAATGCACAATAATAAATCTTCAAGTCTGGGAGGCCAAGCCCACTCCTTTGTTTTACATTCTGTAAAACCTTCATTGATTTCTTGCCTTGCCCTAAAAACTTTGGAATATCCCTTTGGCATTTCTTAAAAGGTACATCATTAACAACAATAGGTATAGACTGTTACTTTTTAATTCATGTCTTAATCCATAGGCATCTTTGTATGTTCAGCGGTTGTTCTTTTTTCTGTTTTTCTCTCTCTTTTATATTCTTACTTATTTGTAGTGTTTGCTTTAGAAACTGTTAATAAAATTTATTTTTTGAAAAAGTTATCTTCTGAGTACATCAACCCACCTTAGGCTCATTGTTCTTGTGAACCAGCAATGCCCTGAGAATCCTGCCCTTCCTTCAAAGATTCCACATTATACTCTTGCCTGGAACAGGAGGTCTTCAACTCAGTGATATCAAGAGGTTTCACAATCTGACTTTGACAGGGTTTCTTTCATTCCATAGCTTGAATACAAGTCATGCTTCTCCTTATGTTTCAAAGATTATGAAGTAACAAATGCTGTCTGTGAAAAACCATCTTTTCACTGCTGAGAATACTCAAGGGTTGTTTCCAATATTAAAATAGAAATGCAAAATTGTAACTGAAATGTAAAACAGATTGATTTACCACTTGAAAATTAGCATGTAGCCGTCATGGCTAGAAGTTCTTTGTATCCTTATTCTCCTTGCAGAAACTTTAAGATTTCCAATTTTGAAACTTGTACCTCTAGAACAAATCTGTTAAGAGGGTAATGCTGGTTTGTCTGCCTCTTTTCTTTTTCTCTTCTCTCTTTTTTTATTTTTCTTTGGAGCAGCAATGAAATCTAGATCATACTTGACACCCTTGATGAAGCTCACTGGAGAATGCTGTGTACTGCCTCTGTAAAAAGAAAATGACAGAAGGTAAGTGCTAATACAAGAAGACCAAGGGGAGAGAACAGAAGCTTAAGTTTTCATTTTGAGGTAGAAAACAACAGGAGCAGCTACTGCCTGTGTCACCTCCTCAGAGGTCAGGAGGAGAATCCTTGGCATATATGGCTGTACTGCCTAGCAAGAATGACTGAGTAAAATTGTTTGTGTCCCCTTTAAAAGGCAAAGTTTGCCCCAATGTGTGTCAGTAGGTTATGATGAAGAACAGTTGACTTTGAGGACATCTGGTACATACTGTTGTTTCTCATGTTCAAAAGGGAAAGGGTGGGAATTCTAGTGTGTCATACTTTCACCTATTTTCAGCCCTCTGACTCAAGAATTGCCCAGTGTAGCATATCATTTAAGAGATCTGAGGGAGTCACCATTCAAATGTTTCATAATGCCTGTGAACAATGCAAAGTCGGAGGCATTATGGCAGGCTGAAGTTGTGGCTTAGATTCCACCATTTTCCAAGATCCATGGCTGTGGGGTTAGCTACAAGGTTTAACATGGCAGCTGACAGTGCAGATGTGACTCCGGACTGAGTCCTGGACCATGATGACTCCTGATGCTATATCTATTTTCAGGAGACACTATTCTGGAATATAATACAAGGAATGGTGAAGGCTACCTTCAGTCCTCAATCCCACTGTTTTGGGTGGAATTGAGGTCACCCTATATGTGTGGAAGGTGAACTTTTCTGAAGCTGGGAAAGTGCTGGCTCTCCGATGGCATGGAACCCATGGCAGGTGATGGCTTCCGTGTCAGTGGGGATGTGAATCCACTCTGGGTTTTAGTTGAGGGACTATCCAAGCTTTTGAACTCTATCCTCATGCTAGGGAGCTCCTTCAGATTTCAGACTGAAAGCCAGATTCAATTCACCACTCCACTGACAAGGCCAATTCACCAGCCGCCACTATATGGAACTTTGACTTTTGAGGGTTCTTAATCAAAGGGAAAGATATGTCCCATTGGGAGGTCATGATCCATACATGAAGACAGATGAGAATGGAGGGGGGGTCAAAGTTAGCATGCTCTCACTCCTCATTTGTTTAACGCTCTTTAGGACAACTGAGAAAAGCAAGTTTGTTTTTCTGATGATGAACCTTTAGAGTCCCTCCATGCTTTCATCATATTCAGATCTTAACAAGGAACACTTTCAAATTCAAGTGGAAATACACTGTGTTCTGGAAAGAGCTGAATGAGACAGGGTAGGTCATCATAATGATTAATGATAGGAGCTTCAGTTTTTCACCTTTTTTTGCACAGCTGACAGCCATTTCCCATTATGTCTCCTAAAACTCAAAGGCAACAGCTTTTCAATAAAGAAATGGAGAAACATGTCAAGAAGGCTGAGAGAAAATATACCTTGGAGAGCAGAGTGATGAACCACAGCAATATTGTTAAAGCTAAGCACATTGTTTTGGAAGGAAGTTTCATTGAAACCAATTGGTCTGGCTTTAAAATAGGCAGGTGATAGAATAACTTGTGGAGTGAGGAATTTTTCTTTGGTGAAGGATGTGGTGAGTGATCATGCTAGATGATGATCTTTCATGACTGGGATCTATTCTATTCTCTTGCTTTTAGATATTCTGCTCCCACCAGTTCATGATATCTACCAGGACTAATGTTACTCTAGTTATGACACGTTTGGTGAGAGCACTAGATAACCTTTTGATATCAAATAATTTGGCCTTTGCTTGACCTTTCTCTGCCACCCTGCTCCACGTGTTTGCAGAGGGCCATCGGACAAGCTCGTGTTTGGCGCGGCCGCTAATGGTTGTAGATTCCAAACCTCATTCAGGCAGGCAACTTAAGCCTCTCCAATGCTCCAGGGACCATCTCATTGCAAACAAGCATTGCTCAGTGCGACCTTACACAAAAGATGCCCAACTCAGCGCCGAGCCAGTCCTTTTCACTTGAGCCATTTGCATACTGGCCATACTATTGTCATCAAGTGTTAAACTCATCATGTAAACGTGACCTTTTCCAACTCCTTCGTCCCACTCCAAATTCCCTTTGTTTTCACGGAGCATGGCATGGCACAGACCACCCTATAAAACACCCCCACTTTCAGGACTACCTCGGACTACTTTGGACTTCCATCCCGCCTCGCTGCCGGTTAGTCTGAAGGAACTCCCCTCAGCAAGCCACGCTGAGCTTTCTTTCCTGCAACCCCCACTTCTCTCCAGGACTACGAGACCAGGTGTCGTATTACCCACTCCCTGAAAACTCTCTATTTCTATTTCTCAGTTAGCTAGTATATGTCGTGTCTTTACGTGTCTGTGCTTAATAAAATCATTGTTTGGTTACTTTAAATCTTGTCTAACTGCTCTCTGACCTGATGCTGTATACATAGGGTTAAAGATCTCAGCTAAAGTTACCCTGCCTCTCATTAGCTTAAGAGAGTGCTCGAGCTTAATTTCCCATCTTGTGTTTTTATTTGGTTATTTGGGCATCCCACCCGGGACCCCCAACATACAGGGTAACACTAAAGGGCAAATTTTGTTCTAATATTCATTGAGCTATAGTTAGATCTGATTCTGAGCTGCAGTTACATATGTTTAGAGGAAGAAAAGTATTTTACTCTATACCTATAGGAACTGTTTTGCTCACTGGTTTCAAATAAAACAAAATAATGTGTTGACATTAAAAATGAAATTCCTATTATTGCATTTACAACTTGTATTTACAAGCTGGACCACTGGGACTTGTTTTTGTAATAAGAATGGACAGTAGGTGGCCCTCTGGATGTTGCTGGACTGGCTAGGGTTGATAGCACATGTTGGAAGATAACCACTCTGCATCCCTAGGACTGAAATTATGCAACTTCAATGTAGCTCCAGCTTGAAGTGGGGGTGGGAACAGGCAGCAACGAGAAGTGAGAGCTTGTGAGACTTCCTATTGCTGCCTTTGAATCCATATATAGCATGTAGAAGCCAGCAGGTAGAAGAGGGAGGTCAAAGAAGCTAAGTAGGCAATTTGGCTAATAAGCATCCAGATTTCATAACGTTGTAGACAATTGGCTAGTCATTAGATCTCTTCTGTGTTTTTTCTCATTATTGGTTCTGGAGACCCGGATGAACATGCCTCTGTTACCCTGTTTTTTGGGGGTCCAGGGAGGGACACCTAAATGCGCTCTCAATTATATAAGTTGGAGAAATTAGCCAAGAGCACAAGCTAGCAATATGAGAGGCAGGGCAATGGGGCGAGATCTTTCACCCAATGTCTACGGGGTCAGGCCAAGTCAAGGAGCAAACAGGATTAAGATGATAATTGTGATCTTTATTAAAATACAATCAAACAGTGTATGCAGCACACTCATACAGATAACTATAGAAATAAAGGTTGGAATGGGATAGAGGGATTTTTAAGAGGGGTTGTTGGTTTGGGTAATACTACACATGTCCTGAAGCCCAGGTAGTCTGCAGCAGAAGTTCGGAGGTGTGGAGTCTCAGTAGGTGGGGCTGAAGGGAAGGCTTGCCAAGCAAAGTGGCAGCAAGGCGGGATGGAAGTCAGGAGCGATCTGAGCAATCCAAAGAGGTGCTCAAAGTCAGGGGTTTTTATAGGGGGAAATGTGGCTGTAGGCTAGTCCATACTTGGGGAAAACAATGAGTTTCGGGCTGGAGACAAATCCTCCAAAAGGTCAGAATTTAGCATGATTGAGTTAAGTCCGAATTACCAATAGAGTAGCCAGTATGCAAATAGAGAGTGCTTGACAGATGAGGATTCTTCTAATCAAGCTGCCTGCTCGGGGCAGGGAGTTCTTTGTAAGTAGCGTGCATACATAATAGAGTACTTGCCTTTGAGGTCTCCTGAAGCGGCGGGACAGCTATTTCTGGCCAGCCTGTATTGTTTGGAATATTAAAGCCATTAGTGGCTGTGTCTCTCTGCAAGCTTCTCTGGGGGACCTCGCAGCACGTGGAGAGGAATAGGTAAAGAAGGCCAAATTATTGATATCAAAGTGATATCTAATATCCCACAAATCTGGGCTAGAAACTGCGGTAACACTTTCCGCCCCCCAAGGTAAAGTGTTCCAAAAATCTGATTGGTCTAGCTTAAGGGCCTTGTGCTTCCCTTCCTTACCCAGTCAGGGAAAGAAGGAATGCCCATGTTGAAGCAAAACTATGCATCAATACAGGTCTATGGCTTTGTTTTTGTTTTTTCCTTCCTGCAATATGTCCTGGAATAAAAAGCCCTCCAACCTCTGAGAAAGAATAAAAAGGATAATGTTCTCTCTGTGTGTTTCTTTTTAAAAAACCATAAATACACCAACAGATATAACAATCAACAGCAACATTTACAGTTGGTGTTTAACTCCTCAGTAGACTTTTTTTCTGAAAGAAAAAAAAAGATGAGTGTGTGGAATGTATCAGAAAGCTATGTTTGATAAAATGCTTTCTAAGCCTTTTCTTGTTTTACAGAGTAATAATGTGAAAAAAATAGCTCTCATTTTATTTAATCTGTTTAATCTTAGCAATTCACAAGTTGTGCCTTAAGTGGGCTTAAATGGAGCGTTTAACAAAATGTTCCAAAATTCAGTATTTATTCAGCAAAGAATTTGTAAGTGTTGCAGGGGTTTCAGGATTCTATACTCTGAATTTAACAAATGCTTTGTGCATACAATGCAGCCAGCATATGCCCTGGCAGTGGTATGAATGATCCCAGTTTGCTGTGTAAAGGAAGGAAGTGCAAAGGAATTGTTGCTATTCCTAATGTTTAAAAAAAAAAAATGGATTTACAGAGGTTACTTGGAAGGTGACGTTCTTGTTTCTCTTCTATTTTGAGCAAATGGAATGATCTTTCATCCAGCCCCTGTGTTAATCCAGGACTATTTTGCTGTCAGTGTCAAAATGACTTTTACCAGCAAGCAGTAGGAGAAAAATTTGTTTGGATTCTGTGTTGAAATCCCAAAATTTCTGGTTCTTCTTATATTTGGCCATGTAAAGACCTTTCATACTAACTGAAGGTCTGTCCTTGTGTGCAAAGGGATAGTTCATGAAATAAATGAGATTTTCACAGAACAATGTGGTCCTCTAAATGATCAAGGCCAAGGGGCCTTCAGTTCACAATGATTTCCCTGCAGACATTTTCGTGGCTAATGGAATGCCCCTCATGCTTTCTGAAACATTTTTGGGGAAGTAGATACATTATTCCACTCCTGGAGCCTTCAGAAGGGGATTTTGCATTTAAATAGGGTGCAGGGTTAAGGAGCTACACAAGCTGCTGAACCTCAAAAGGGGGAAAATGGAATAGAAGTGGACAATTTTTAAACTTTTAAAATGCACTTCCCAGCCTTATGGAGCCTGCAGTGGGTTTTCGAGACCAAAGATACCTCCTTAAGCATTAAAAGTTGTCCATCCCCTTCTAGATAAATCTAGAATGCTTAACATCCTCAACTAATATCAATAGTTGAGAATTTAGTAACTTGCAGGCTTTA
>CAOLHI010006291.1:0-37075 GCA_948474755.1 Ctenosaura bakeri
CACATAAAATTAAATTCTCACAGGGAGAGAGGCTCAAGATATCAATAGCCAAGATGGGAATCAGTGAATGGAACTTAAACGAAGTGCAGCCTGGTTAAACTTCTTGATAGATCATTTAAGCTGTTATAATTGCATAATATATAATTTCATAAGTCCAGATTTGTGCAGCATTAGCAGTGGCTCAGGATGCTAGTGCCCTCACATGGAGAGTAGGTATCCAGGATGAAATTAATGAATCGGCTCATCCAAGTTCTGTGGTGATAAATTCTATAACATGGACAATGAGCATTCATGCTGGTCTTCTCAAAACTATAGAACTGGCAAGGAATAGCTATCCTTTCCTTATGGCTGTTTCCCCCCTTTAAAAGCTGAACTCATTAAAAAAGTCATGAGAGTTTTCTATCAACCACCCACCTACTCTCTTTTTTCACCCTTGCTTTAGGAAGAGGAAAGGACAGAACTTCCAATTGTCTAGGACTATAAAAATGCTGCCTTGACCGGGGCATCTAGCAGGATATTTGGAATATGATTCCATACTTGTTCACCTAGAAAGTTACTCCCAAGTAAATTAACACAAAGTTGAGGCCTTGGACTTGTTTCCTAAACAACACCATCAGTAATGCCATTCTGATACACAATCATTACTTGTCCTGCCACAGTCATTTGGCCACTCCTATCAAGTCAAGACTTTTTCTAGCCTCACAGTGGTGCCAATGGTGTTTTTCACTGAGTTATGCTAAACCAAAGGAAAAGTGCAACAGGCCTGTTGAGGGATCACATTTTGCCATTCTAGGCAACACTGGTTGCTGGTTTGTTTCTGGACACAATTTGAAGTGCAAGTTATGATTGATAAAGCTCTATAAAGTCTGAAAGACTATATTCCCCATATGAACCTGCCTGTGATTTTGGATCTTCGGGGGAGCACTTTCTGTCTGTCCTACCACTCTCACAGATACATCCGGTGGGAATATGGGAGCAGGCCTTTTCAGTAACTCCTCCCAGACTCTGGAACTCCTTTTCTAGAGAGGTTAGACTGTTTCACTCCCTACTATACTTTTGTAAGCAGATAAAGACTCTTGTTTTGTTTTGACATGTCTTTGCTGGCTGAAAAAGTATTTTCAGACTGTGCTGTACTATTTTGTTTTTAATGTTAATTCTCTTGTTAGTTTGATTGTATTTTTGATTTTTGTATAAAATGAATTGTAAGCTGCATCTGTTTTAAATTTTGTAAGCCACCCTGAGTCCCACTGGGGCCATTTCCGCACTACACTGTTATAGTGCTCTTATTCCGCTTTCAACAGCCTATGGAATCCTGGGGTTTGCAGTGCAGAATTCTCAGCCAGAGAACTCTTTGGCCTCAGTAAACTACAAACCCCAGAATTCCACAGAATGTTGAAAGTGGAATAATAGCACTATAACAGTGTAGTGTGGAAATGGCCTGGGGAAAAGATGGGCTGTAACCCCCACCGTCAGTAGCAACATGCTTAACCAAGTGCACACTGCGTTTTTCCCTACTACACATCACATTAAGAGTATTCTCCATTTCGTTTTCTAGAAAATGTATCTCTATAGTTGCATTTTTAACTCTGTGCAACATTTATGTTTTACGGGGATTTTCATCTTTGTAAAATTCTATGTTTCTGCACCATCTTCAGTGCCCCAGCTAGAATACTATAATTAATTTCTTAGTTTTGTATAAATCCATGTTATTAAAACAAGCAGCCTTATGAGACTCACAAAGGTCCACGTTAGCCTTACCTAGAATGGAATTTCACACACTGGCCCCCTGTGTGGGTAGTTAACTGTGCAATAATAAGCAATTTACATTAGAGAGGGAGAGAGCGTGGTAGCAGTGCCTGCAGTCCTCTGTCTGTGTCTGCAGTGCAACTTGAGCTGTCACTTAGTGCTTTGATGCTCATCTCTTTCTCCTTTCCTCTCCCTCTCCCTCTCTCCTTCTCTCTCGTTTTAAATCCTAAATTGTCTCCCTTGTCATCCCTCTTCCCCACCTCCTTGCAAGATAGCTAACCTCATTGTGACATCATGCACTTGCCAGTCATGCAGAGTTAAAAGTACCCTGAGCGCAGCCCCGTCAGGCTCTACTGCAAACTGACGCAAATGAAACACATCTCACTATCCCTGCAGCTGCCACGGACTGCTCTGACCATAGCCCCTTAATTCCACTGGGGAGAGCAGGAGTGGGGAGGGGTGACTCAGCCTGTTCCAGAGTAGCCTGGTATTTTAGATAATCAGCCTACTCTTTTAAATTGCAGCCAATGTGGCATGCAAGAACGTTTGCCTAGGTCAAGGAGAAACTGTTCTCTCTCTCTCACTCTCACACAGCTAATGTTGGAGAGGCAAATGCTGCTGCACCACCAAACGGCTTAGCTGGCGCTTTCTAAATCCATAGCTCCCTGTACAATGCACTCCCAGCATACACTTCAGGAAGAGTGCCATAACTTGAAACTTCAATGTCACCTCTTTCTTATCTTAAATTCACTTTTGTGGCCTGAGGTATCTTGAATGGGCATTTCTAGGTATCAGAAGAAAATGCAGATTTTATAGGCAAAGTTTATCTGTTTGAAAACCAATAAACAAATAGCAGTCCACTACACAAGAGTTCCAGGGATGAGATTCATCGGAACACCCATAGTTGACAGGGTGTATCAAGATCTTCCCCACTTGTTCAGGTTGACAAGCTCTGGCTTATTCTAGCACAGAATGAAGCCAATAGCAGCATTTGCTGTTTCCCCAGCATCTAGCCTGAAACATTTATTTTTTATTATTATTATTTTGGAAGAGATGCACCTTCTATGTGTCATTCTGTTACTTGGACAATCAGAAGTGAATGAGAAGGTATTCATAGCAAGAATTACTCAGCAGGGCAGCCTGAAGGAAAGGGAAGAAAGAGAAAGATAGGTCAACAGTCCTTCTTGTTACTTCCTTTCACCATGGCAGAAAAAAGATTTCGGTGGGCTTAACATACTCCAGTGGGCAGAGGACAAAACAAGACACTAGGGAGACAGATGAAACTTAAAACCATGTAGGGAAGTGTTGTGTCTCTTAGTATAATGCTGCAGTGGTTTCATGCAGCCCAGTCTCAAAGACTCCTTTCAAACCAACCACATCACAAACTTCAGGGTCAACATCAGGATCTGCAAAGTGGCTTCTTGACATCAAGCAGCGTGTTTTAAGATCCAGTCTGCTGGTGTTGGGGCTATGGGGTGTAGCTTGTGAGGGAATGAGGTCATTGCCCCTCCATAAGAATTCTCCCCTTGCCATGAAATTTTCCTTCATAACCAACATTTCTAGCACTGTAGTGACTTAAGCTTCACTTAAGCATTATATGCACACCTCAGTTAAAAAAGACTCTGACCATGAAGCTCCTTATTGCCAAGTCTTTTGTAGCTCACCCAGCATGCCTTTTCCTCCTTTACCTCTCGCTAGCTAGAAATTTTTTTCTGGGGGACAGCATTGGCACTGGGAAGGAAAGCTGGAGAAACGCTGACTTTCAATATTGGATTGCAGAAATGTGTTTGCAGTAAACAGTGCAAGAAATCTTGACCTGGGAATGAATGGGATTCCACTGTAGCTAATCCTACTGTAGCTGTGTATGCAAGTTAGACAACATCCAGTGTGGTATAGTGGCTTGAATAGAGGATAATGACTCTGGAGACCAGGCTTTGAATCCCCCCTCCCCAGCCATGGAAAGCCACTGGGTGATCTTGGGCATACTCTCTCAGCCTGAGAGGAAGGCAAAGGCAGCCCCCCAAACAAATCTTGCCAAGAAAACCCCATAATAGGTTCTCCTTGGGATGTCACCATAAGTCAGAAATGACTAAAGGCTCACAACAACAACAACAATCCGGGCTGCCTTACTGAGTGTGCATGAACAGCTAAACAGAAAAAAAGGGTGAGAGCAGAGAAGACTGACCACCCAGCTACCTCCAGCATGTTAAAAAGCATAGATCAACAAGTCTGGCCACTGAAACAAAAATCTTAAGAGAAGTGGAAGTTGATGAAAGACAAAGTAGTCACATTTTGGAAGAAGCCTCCAAGTAGAGTCTACAAGATTCAAAGTGCTTTTGTTCACCTATGCCAGGCTTGCCTGATCTGGTTGTTTCATTTCACTTGTGAATATTATTAGATTTGAATAAAAATTCTGCTGAAAAATGTTGAACTGCTATCCCTTTTCACAGTGTTGGAACCTAGATCCATTTTTTCCATGTTGCTCCTGACTCTGGTACCAAATTTTCTGTTAAAGAATTAATGCCCAAGAACAGATCTATTTGATTAACTGAGGTGTACTTGAACATTTAGGCTTCCAAAGAAAAGAGGCGGGCAAGGTTCTGAAGGGAATGTGAACATAGCAAATATAAGTTCTAGGTGTGAGCAATTTTCATTGTCTTTGCAATGCTAGAAATTTGGAGATTGAAGTGGTATTTGATTTGGAGGGAAGAATTCTAATGGGGGGCTGTTCTCATTTTGCCCCCCTTGTAGCTATACCCAATTAAGATTTTTTTTAAAAACAGTATAAACTTATGTAAGTCTACTCAGAAGGTAGTTTCATTGTTTTTTAACAGGGCTTACTCTCAGCTTAGCATGTGTAAGATTTCGGTCAGCAAGATTCAAATAAGTGAAATAGTCAACCAGATTTTCTCTTTGTCTGTCATTTATTTGTGTATGGAAATGCTTTTTCATGGGCTTAGCTCCATCTAAATTTAACACTGGGAACTGGGAGTCCGGAAAGTCCAGAACGGTTTTGTGAGATATATGTTCACTACAGAGCCTGGAAGGAAAAATAATAAAGTAACATGCCAGTCTGTGAGGTCAGAGAAGTAAATAAGTTCCACTGAGTCCAATGTGGGTTAGTGCAAAGCAGGTGGGTATAGCATGAGGAAAATTTTGGCCCAGAGCACAGCTGCTGTGAAAATGGTAAATGCCATTTTGGACATAATAATAATTGGAAAAGGGAGTGAAAAATAACACTGCAAAGAACATATTGTCCTCATACAAGTGTATAATTTGACCACATTTGGAATACCATGAACCATTCTGGTCACTTGTAATGTCAAAAAGGTTAGAAATGGAGAAGGAGTAGAAAAGAGCAAGCCAAATAATCAAAACAACTAGAACATTTCTCTTGTGAGGAAAGGTTCAGGCCTTTTTAGCTTAAAAAAACAGATAAGAGGAGGCATGAGAGAGCTGTCTAAAATGATGCAAGATCTGGAAAAAGTGAACAGGGAACTTCCCCCTCCTCCTTTTCATAATACTTAAACTTGGGGTCATCCACTAATGGTCGTAGTTTGCACTTAATTAACTCAGCAGGCTCAGGCAAAAACAAACTGCTGAAGCCTCTCTCAGCTTGAGCATTCTTCCTGATTAATAAACCTTTCCATCTTGACCATGCTCTTGAGTTGCTTGGCTGCATGTGTCCCACTTTTCATCTGTGAAAAGTTAGAGGGTATGCAGTCGCCAACCTCCTCTAAATAGAGCTTGTCAATAATAAATAAATAAATAGCCCTGTGACAGAATCAACATAAGCAGCAGTTGACTTAAAGGCATGTGACAACAACAAAGTTTAGACCTGAGTGCCTACAAGCTTTACAGCATTGGCTTAAATAGATGAAAATTGCAAAAATGGAAATGAAACAATTTCACAAAGACCATCTGGTATCAGAATTAAAGTGAAGTCTGTTACAGCCCTAGGTACCTTCAAAACCATGCTGGCTGGGAGTTGTATACCCATAAAGCAACATTTCCAGCCTCTGCTTTATAAGACAGGAGAAGCTCTTTAAAGAAATAAAACGTTCCACTTACGTAGAGGTAACACTATGACCTACAGACAGTCTCCAGTTCATATCAGAGCCCTCGGTGTTAGTTTTATAAAACAACTTGCCTCTTGGTTTTATAATGTGAGCAAAATATAGGGGGCTTATTTTAGGTAAGCCATAGCAGAGCACCATCTGCTGGAACTGTGAAATGTGTGTGTCCACAGACAATAAGAAATATCAGAAGGTAGAGTAGATTGTTCAAGTTTCTCCACTAGAGCATCTGGGCCTTCAGCCAGGTTTATGACAGGCAAAACTTCAGAGAGTGAAAATTTTCCATCTACTACTGATGGGAAAAGTCTTGCTTGCTGACTTTTCTCATTTCATGCAGCTCTTACAGGAAAGGAAGCCTTTTCAGAAAGAAAATTATAAACCTTAGATGGAAGATAATTGGATATTTTGGGATATAGATGGGCACATTGCTTGATTATTCAGTTTTCCATGCTTGGTGTATGACCTGACTTCACTACAAGGAGGGAAACAAGTTTGCATCAATTCCATAACCCCTTTATACTGTAACTTAAGTTCAATGTGAACTGCTTGGCTACACTGAATATTATACCAGTTGTTATCAAGACAGTTGCTGGATCAGAGTGTTTAAAAGTATGACTAAGGAATTAGACATCCCTGATTCCAATGCTAGCAGTGACCTCATTGGACAACCTTCATCCAAATGTTTTGGCCTACAGCTGCTATCAGTCCCTAGCAATATGGCCCAAGATAAGGGATTCTGCGAACTGTAGTCCAAAACATCTCAAGAGCCAACAATCCCTTGTCCCTGTTTTAGGCTAACCACTATTTCTGAGATTCAAGATACTCTGCTTATGTTGATAATTTTAGTCTACCTTTCAGGATAAGATTAACAGAGATAAAGGGTACAAAGTGCATAGAAAGGAGTGAATGGCTTATAAATACTAGAGAGGCATATGATCGAGGGGCATACATGGCTTGTGTAAGGCACCATGGTAGTCATCAACCAACTTAGCATTCAGCTATTAGAATATCTTGCACAAATGTTGTAACTAACTTCCCACAGAAGGAGAAAACCAAAGAGAAGAGAAACAATAAAAAAAGAGAAGCTGAGCAGGAAATGTCATCTATTGCAAATATATCTGTTGGAGTACTTCTAAATTATATTGCTATCATGAATTGGTGCTAATCTGAAGTGTTGGTGGTTACCTTAATGAAGAAACAATGACAGATCTGGTTTTTGTAATATACTGTACCTCCTAGTGAAGTGAAAAGACTGAAGTGAAGAAGACGCTTCCCTGTTTAAACAAATGGAGGTCAACTGAAGTTCATTTGATTCTCACACACATGGTTCTGTGGAATCCCACATGCATGGCCCTTTGTAATTCTGTTTCTAGATCATCCTCTTTGCCATTGTTATGTCCTTCTGTGTTCACTCCCTTTCAATGTTTTCATAACTGCTTTTTTCTCTGTTACAGTCTTGCTGCTCTTAAAACAATACCATTGTTATTCAGTATTACAATCACTGATTTAAACCATCCAAGTTGTATCCGTGGATACACCTATAAGCAGGTGTGTTTCTTTTAGGTATTTCAATTAACTCACTTCGGACAGTATAGAACTTGCCTTCCATACTCCCACTTTATAATTGCACCCTGTGTGCGCGCGTGCGCGTGCATGCATGTGTGTTACTGTGAATTGAAAGGCACCACTGTGTTGCTCATATTTTGAATGGTGCTTTTTCCCCTAGGATTGCTGTCAAGGAAAGCCATCCGGATTGGCACTTGGTGCTAGAGTAGCTACCAGGGTTGTCCCTACAATTATGAAGAGCAAGGTGTCTGCCTCAGGTAGCAAATTTTGGATATCTTGAAAGTAGAACATATCCTTAGTTGGTTAATTTAGTGTTTCATTTCTGTCTTAGGTGCCAAAATAACTTCACTGGCCTTAGGTACTCTATCTTGTACCTTGAATTAGCTGGAGGCCTTTTGCTATTCTACTTCAGACAGCAAGATGTCTTAGGCTAGCTCTGGTTGCCAGGGACATGGCTGGAGCATCTCTCAATGCTGCTAAGCTTGTATTTGTTTCAACAGCTACTGTGATGGTGACTGCTGGATGAGCCTAAAATTGCTGTCATGTTATGAAGGTGTGTTAGCTCTCACAGGATCGCCCACCAGCTGCTTTAACTGTGGCCAGCTGTCTGTACAGAAGAGAGCCTGCATGATGTAGAGGTCTGAGCATTGGACTACAACCCTGGAGACCAGGGTTTAATTCCCCACTTGGCCATGGAAACACATTGGCCCTTTTCGCATGGCATTTGCCATGCGAAAGGGCCCCGGAGCATCACGCAACTGTGAGGAGCAGTCCACACGACGCACTTGCAGCCATGCGATGCTCCAGGGGCTGGCAGCCGCTGACCCTGCACTATTTCATTTTTGGCTGTGAGCCGAAAATGGTGTGCGATCATGCATTGCTCCAGGACCCTGTGTGCACTTGCTGTGTGTGCGGAGCTCTGCAGCCACAGCACTTGTGCTTCCTGCCCCAGCGCAGCCTGGGAAACTCCCAGGCTGCACTGAAGAAGGAAGAGGAGGGGCTCTCGCACGAGCAGGTGGCAGCTGCGGAGCTGAAGGAACCGGGATGCAAGAGCCTCTCGGAAGAGGCTGCTCACGCGATCCCTGCACCCCAGCTCCACAAAAAGGTGAGTTGAGGAAAGAGCCATTGGGTGACCTTGGGCTCATCACACACTCTCAGCCCCAGAAAACCCTGTGATAGATTCATCTTAGGGTTCCCATTGTTACTTCCAGTATGGCATGGTAGGTGAGGACCCCCAGATATCACTTTGATATCATCTAATTCAGCCTTAGCTGGACTAGTTTTCAGTCACCTCACTCCAGGTGTTTGCGAGGTTCTCCGGAGAAGCACGGACATGAGTGCGGCCGCTAATGGTTTCACATTCCAGACTCTATTGAGGCCAGCAACCCAAGCTTCACCCCTCACTTCAGGGAACTTCCTCTTGCAAACTTCACAATAGCTGTGCGGCTCTCAGCAGAGCCAGCCCAGTAAACAAGACATTTAACTATTGTCATTAAGCATTAAGCTCATCATGTTAAATTTGACCTTTTCCAATTTTAGGTATTTCAATTACCAAAACTCCTTTTGTTCTCACCTGGCTTGCCATAGCCGGCAGGCACCTTCTCCCCTATAAAAACCCCTCATTTCCCAACGGTCTTTGGACTTATTCGGATCACTCTGGACTTCCACCCAGCCTTGCTGCCGCTCTGTCCAGCGAAATTTTCCCCTCAGTTCTCCACAACTGAGTCTGCCTTTCTTCTTCGGAACCCCATCTCTCTTTCTCCAAGGACAACGAGACCAGGTGTCGTATTGCCTGTCCTTAAGGTCTCCAATTCTGTTTCCCAGTTAGTTAGTGCGTGTGTGTGTTATTTATTTTCTGTTGTTTTTCAATAAAACTGTTATTTTTGGTTACTTTTAAACTTGCGTGCCTGTTCCCTGACCTGAAGCCATAGACATTGGGTTTAAAGATCCTTGCAAAGTTACCCTGCCTCTCGTTAGCCAAAAGAGTGCTCCAGCTAATTTTCCCCCAATTGGTATTTTATTTGGCAATCGGGGCCCCTCTTGGGACCTCCCAAAACACAGGGTAACACCATAAGTTGGAAGCAACTTGAAGGTGCACAGCAAAAATCTGCACAGAAATTCTGAAAGAGAAGACAAACACAAGTTGAAAGAAGGAGGTAATTTCATGTGTCCCCCTACCGCACATGGGTGAAGAATAAAACAAACAAACCTTATTCATTCCATCTGTTTTAGTTAGGAACATGAATGGAAATTTAGAGAAATAATTCTGAAAGAGAATTCACTCATCTTTTATTTCCAATGGCTACTGGTGGCTCCCATCTATGTCAGTGGGCCAATTAATCCACCCTAGGTTTTAATGCAAACTTTAAAGAAGCTATATAGTGCTCATTGCTATCCCCAAAATAGGTTTAGATCAAGCTAAAACCTGAGGTGGATTTACCATCCCACTAGTACCCCACCAGATCGGAGCCACTTGCCATCAGTGTTTGTATCTGTTGGATGAAATAGTTCAATGGTCTGAAATAGTCTCAATATACTTAGCCAGAAATTTATCCAAACATTTCAATAACTCAACACAGTTTTAAATAGGTCCAACAATCATTCTTCTCTTTTGAGGGACTAAGAAACTTGTGTGGAGCCCTGTATGGTGGTTTGAACAGAACTGTTTTGGTTTGTTTTTGTCCATAAGAAAACCTGTAACATGTGAAAGGAACAATCCAATTTCTTGGTATTTGTGCACTGTTACATGTCTTCAAATTGATTCTGGCATATGGACATCCTGACCTAGGTTTTTCTTGGCAAGATTTATTCAGAGGAGGTTTGCCACTGCCTTCCTCTAAAGCTGTGAGAGTGTGATTTGCCCAAGGTGACTCCAGTGGCTTTCCATGGCCGAGGGGGATTCAGATTGTAGTATGCTATAATCCTACTGCTATACTTCGCTGGCTCAATTAAGATAAGCGGTATGAAAGCATTCATTACATAGGGGAAACAGGTGATCACTGGAATTGGTCCCACCCATCTGACCTCCATAATTTGAACATGTTTAAGGTTGCAGATAGGGCCAATAGATGTAATTCTCAATCCCCTCTCTCCTACACACAGCCTTTTCTTCACAAAGTGAACATTTGTGAAGAGTTCAGATCTGCAGAGCTTTTATCTACCTTATCATAATAGTATCAGCCAATAATATGAGAAATAGTTCCTTGGATTTTTTTTTTTTTTTTAGTATTCTTTATTGCTAACCATCTAATCCCAGTACACATTATCTTGGGCCATTTCTGCACTACACTGTTGTAGTGCTATTATTCCACTTTCAACATCCTATGGAATTCTGGGGAATTCTCTCTGGGTGAGAATTCTGAAGGCCCTTCGCTAAACTGCAGACCCATAGGATATTAAAAGTGGAATAATAGCACTATAACAGTGTAGTGCAGAAATGGCCCTGAATCAACATTCATAATATCTTGAAATCTACATAAATAATTCATTATGGAAGAATTTTTTTTAAAAAATGTGAACATTTCTTTATGTTTCTGATGGGAGGAACATGAGTTTTTAAAACATGGAATGCAAGTAAAAGAAAGCAAGACTGATAGACTTTTCCATGCCTACATATAGCCCCCAATAATGGTAAATTCCTACATAACCATCCATTGTATTAACTGAAATAGAAATGTAACAAAAGACCTGGCCCTGAAGATATAATCTGTATAACTGTCATTTGAAATAGTCAACAACAGATGCGCACTGAGATGTGTAATTTGTATGCATAAGAATGGCGAAATCATTTGTACAAAGTATGCCAGGATCAAACCAAGACCATCAGGAACAAAACCAGGTTTGTGTCCCACATTCTAATATTCTAAGTGAACATACCAGAGCTTGTTTATTCCATAAACTGCCTCACATATTTGTGTCTGTGTATCACACACAGACGGCTTTGTACTGCCAGTCTCTGTGCTGCTTAGTCACAAGGTAAGCCTGTGCTTGCTTGTAGCCTCAAGGTGAAGTGATGCATAGTTTCAAAGATGAGAAATAGAAAAGAAGCTGTGGGATTTTTTTGGTTTTTGTTTTGTTTTGTTAAACCCTTCCACTGAGGCAAAATATTTTTTGCTTTGTAAACTTATTTTCAGCCCTGAAGTTATTTGTGCAGATGTAGTACGTACACTGTACAAATAATACAACAAACCTCCATCCATGAAGCTATCCAGTAATTAAAAAAACCCACCAGTGAGAAGGTTCTGTATGTGCTCCTTCTACTGGTTGTGATTTTTTTTTTAAATCCCTGGTCTTTTACATGAAAATAATGGCAATTAGAAAAAAATCAATTGAAAGAAGATGGACTATGTATAAGGTTGCAGCTGTCTCTCCTGCATATCTTGCTCCCTCTTCCATGTTGGAAAGCTTGGGAAAGCGAATCCACCAGCCATTATGCTCAGTAGCCATGGTGATTAGAGCTCCTGAGAGGTGTAGGCCAAACTAACATTTTAGTGATGGTTGGAGGATTCTTAGAGTTGTAGTCCAAAAAATAACATTTCCAAGCTCTCTACTGAAGAATTCTCCACATAGATGTTTTGAATCAATCCCATTCCTTCTTAAGGTACTGGTGATTCCCTTCCCCCTTGAAACTATAAACTGCATTTGTTGTTGCAAAGTGTGTCTCCTTATCTCTGAAACAAGATTGGCAAGAGAGAATACAAAAGAGGGTGTGGTAAGCAACAAGCAATGCCAGCATCACTCTGCATCTCTCCACATGCCAGGAAAGCAGTAATCACACGAACCAGTAACCAATCTGTGCAGTGGATCTTGTGCATAGAAAAATGAGTAAGCAACCCATAGCATATATGTTATCAAGACCTAAATCCAATTATTCATCCCATCTAGAGCAGACTCATTGCATTAGTGCAAACTTGTAAGTCAATACTTATGTCAGTTTCATTGATTTGATGGTCTACTCTAGTTGGACTATCAACTAGATTTCAATCGGGGTGGGAACGATGTAGCCCTCTAGATCTTGTTAGACTGCAGCTCCCAGCATTGCTATAGTGGCTAGCACTGCTGGGTGTTGTAGTTAACCAGAGGGACAAATAATTCCCACTGCAGATTTAGATTCAAGTAGCCAATGGATTTGAGTCCATGAAGATACTTACTTGAGGCACTTTGCCTAGAAAGAGGCATAGGCTCTTTCCACACCACCCTCCCGACCCACCATGGGGATGGGAGAAGGAAAGGACCATAACAATGCTTCTTCATGATGTCATCATGGTCCCGTCCTTTTCCTGTCCCCAGGCAGCACAATAATGGATTAAATCATTGGTAGTTTTCCCTGTCAATGACCTACAGTCGTACCACCATCACAGACCTACCTGTCCTGCAGAAGCCTCTGAAGCACAATGGCTGTGCTTCTTGCCCCAGTGCAGCCTGGGAAGGTACCCCATTGTGCTGCAGAAGGAAGAGGCATGGCTATTGTTCTTCCTTCACTACGGAGCCAGCCAGAATGGAGGGGAATGCTCCTGTTGCACTCCCCTCCCTGCAGAGTCAATGCTGGAATCCCCACCGGAGGACTCCGTGAAAAGGTAGAGTACAGAAAGGGCCTGAGAGTCCTGAGTGCACTTTCTAAGTGCCCAAGATAATAATAATAAGATATGCAATCTCCATTTACTGACAGCATGTATCAGTCTCTCACCCATCTACAAATCAGATCATAGTTGAGCCATTTACAGAAGAGGAGTTGTATAGAAACTACACACACAATGACACTAATGCCCTTTTCAGACAGCACAATTATGCCAGTTTGATGCCACAAACTGCCAATGCTGCATACTACAGAAGGCTAGAATTTGTAGTTTGGTAAGGAACTATAGTCTTCTGGCAGAGAATTCCAAATAACACATGCAGCTACCAATCCCAGGGTTCCCTAGGATGAAACCATAGCAATTAAAATGGGGATAAACGGTTATGAATGGGTAACATGAAAGGGGCCTCAGTTGCACCTTTCCCTGTAGTTCCTGCATTGCCATAGGTCAGTGATAAGTTCTGAAGTGCCAGGCACTGATCATGCCAGTTCTCAGTGCCACAAGTACACACGCGCATGCACACACACACACATATCTAGGAGAGTGCAACATCCCAGCAGCTGTCTTGACGCACATCCACAAACCAGTCTGAGCAGTTTGGATTAACAGATCTTAATTCCACATTCAGGATCAAACCACCCCAAAATACTTTGCATCACAGCACAGGAAGCTCCACAACAATATATTGTTGTTGAGAAAATTCACTCTCTCCTCTTCCCCCTCCTGGTTAATGTGAGGATTACCAATAAACAAAAAGGAAAGAGGGAAGCAGCAAGGGTGGAGGGATGGGGTAGAGAGATGAGATGTTGCCATCTTGCACTATCATTCCTGCGAAGCTAAATAACCTAGGTCTTGCAAAATGTGGCTTCACAACAACCTTGTTGGCAGGATCTCCAGAACAGTTTTTAAGGTAGGGGTCTCAATATCAGCAAGGAAGTTGTTATTAATTTTGGCTATTTGGAGGTACAAGGTTTTCTTGCCAAGATTTGTTCAGAGGGGGTTTGCTATTGCCTTCCTGTGCTGAGAAGTGTGACATGGCCAACGTCGCCCATCGGGTTTCCATGGTCAAACAAGGATTTGAACTCTGCTTTCCTGGAATCCTAGTCTAATTCTCAAACTGCTACACCATCCTGGCTCTTCAACCACAATTGTTGTCTTAATATTTCTTAGTACTTGATCATTCAGTACACTTCTGGTTGATAATTCCTGTGGAGGCTCAAGTTGGGTTGCTGGTCCAATTTTGCTGGATCATTTTAGTCCAGACTTGCAGGGGTCAACTCTCCTGTTTTCTTTCTCCCATTCTAGGGCTCATGACTGTTGGTTTGCGGAAAGACACATCTGGGCCTATGGGAAATAAGGAAAGTTCACTGTTGAATCTGGGCAGAGATGGGTTAATTAGAAGCTTTGACCAGGAGGGGAGGAGAGGAACACTGAAATCTACCACAAATAAATTATAGGACACTTTTCCTTTCAGATTACAAGAAGTAGTAGCTATAAATGACAAGGAAGGGTTTCTAGGCAGCTGTGATATTGGAACGCATGGAAAAGGCCTTGGAGAAGCATTACTTACTCCAAGCTGTTCAAAGAATTACCCAGTTCATCTCTTCCCTTCCATCTCATATTACTTTCAGGCCATTTAACCATTACAAAACATCACCAAGCTCTTGTACTGTTCACTGCTCTCTTGAAATGAATCCCCAAAGAAGGATTTCGGTTTTAGCAAGCAACATTACAATAGTTGCACTTTGATCAACTTCAGCTAGAGCAAAATAATAACGTTTAAACAGCTCACTCAGCATTTTATCTGAGAATCTTGAAACAGCATGTCAGGGCTGCGTCTTTAGACATAATCTACCTAGGAGATTATCATGGTGTGGCTGCAGGATAAGCTTGTGAAGCCATTACATGTGTTTACTCCCTGCCTGCAAAACACCTCAGCTGTCCCTGGGAGTCTTCCATGCCACGTGAATTATTCACAAGGGTTTAGGAAATCTCTGGTGTAGCATGGCAGCCAGCCTCTGGGTGATCAAGCAGGCCTTGCATTTAAATCAAGGAGCACATGGAAGGAAGCAGCGGAAGTCGAAGGACAGCTTTTTGACACACACATTCACACGTGCATGCACACATGCACATATACGTCAACAGTAAGCATCTCAGCAATTGGTCTTAATTCTAAAGCAATAAGATCCAGAAGAATCCAGTGGAGTTGTACTTCTTGCCTTTCCTTCAGTGGTAAAGATTCTAACCGAAGGGTCGATGGGGTGGGATGGTAGTCATCCATGAATCCTTGTGGAGCACCTGCATCCAGTTTGTTAGTTCTGCATGCTGATTACTACTTAGTGTCACTACTAATTAATCAAGTGTGAAATCTCTCCCCCTGTTCCAGCACTATACAGAGATTGGTACAGTCTCAGTAGGGAGCCAGCATGGTGTAGCGGTTTGAGCACTGGACTATGACTCTGGAAAGCAAAGTTTGAATCCCTGCTAGAACATGGAAACCCAATGGGAGATCTTGGCCAAGTCACACTCTCTCAGCCTCAGAAGACAGCAAAGGCAAATCTCTTCCTGTGATAGGGTTGCCCTTGTTGTTGTGTTTCTGACTTATGGCAACCCTAAGGCATACCTATTACATGGTTTTCTGGGGCTGAGAGTGTGTGACATGCCCAAGGTTCCCCAATGGGTTTCCATGGCCGAGTGGGGAATTGAACCCTGGTTTCCAGGCTCGTGGTCCAGTGCACAGATCACTTTCACCATGCTGACTCTCAGAGTTGCTATAAGTCAGAAACAACTTGAAGGCACAGAACAACAAAAACAACACAAGCTTTCTATTGGTGCAGTCCTTCATCGATAGAGTGGAATAAACCCCTTATTTTCAATAACGGAGAGCTGTTTTTAACTACATTAACACTATCACTGTGGTTCTTGTGGCATCTGAAACAACAAAAACAAATGCTCTTTCAATACTCCCCCTTTTCTTTGTTTTTTTGTGGGTTGGGTGGGTGGGGGCAATTTTATCTTGAATGTATGCAAATACAGGCACCTGGCCCTCACCACCTCTCACTTGTGATGTCTTTGGGACTCCCATTTCCATCCCACCCCAACATTAAAATTTGAAATGGATTTATAATTTGTAATATAATTGTCAAACTGGACTATAAAACTCTGAAAACTTACATTGAAATTCTCTCTTTGTAATCCACAACACGTCTTCAGAGATCTTCGGATGAAGCCCTGTTGCATGTCCCAGCACCTTGTGAAGTTAGACTGATAGGTATGCATAATAGAGCTCTCACCATTTCCGCACTAGCCTGTTATAGCGCGACGATTCCACTTTCAACATCCTCTGAAACCCCAGGATTCCAGAGGATGTTGAAAGTGGAATTGTCGCACTATAACAGGCTAGTGTGGAAATGGCCTCTGTAGAAGCGCCTCAACTGTGGAATTCATTACCCAAGGAAGTTAGGTTGGCTTCATCTCTTTTAAGCTTCTGGCGGGAGGCCGAAACAGTGCTGCTGTTCCTCATGGCAGTCAGTATTTGAAACTGCTGTTTTAATTGCTTCAAAACTGGATTCTAGAATTGTTTTTAGACTGCTTTTAGGAGCTTTTCAAGAATATTTTATTGTGCTTTAAAAATCTTTTTATCTTTGTATTGCTTTAACTGGTTTTTATTTATTCGTCTCCTCAGGAACCCCTTGGGACTGGGAGGTGATATAGAGATACTTAAATAAATAAATAAATAAATCTAAATGTTCATGTATACACGCACCTATATAGAGAATGGTGAGCGTAAATATGCAATGCTGCATAAGAAAACAGAAGCTATGACACTATATTGTATCATTGGATTACCCATAATACACCAAAAACATTAACTGCTCTAGCTCACCTTATCAATATTTGAATTGTTTGTTAGTCCAGTATTTTTCATGCAATAGCTGTCAATGCTAAAAGGAGACACAAATAAATGGCATACTGAATATATCAATTGGCCAAAAATACACTTGTGTTTATTGTAAAGGATGCTGCTGCAGAAATTATTTATCAAAACCTACAAAAACAGGCATATGTGTATTATACCCACATATGTTTTTTATGTATCATAATTACAGATACCACTTTGGGGTGGCTGGATTTTTTGTTTGTTTTATTTTTCTTTTTAAAAATAGAGCTGTTTTTTCTGCTGATCACCACAATTTTGCATGACCAGCCATTGTTAGCAGATACCATATTAGTGCCAATGAGAGAAACATGCAAGAGTCCAAGTATTAGTGCAGTGCAAAACCAGACCACTGCTGAAACATAAACGAATTATTCTACTTTCCCAACTAAATATTTAACACTACTGAAAGCACTCTCTAATGTACAAATCACAGGATTCCATAAGAGGGAGCCACGACTGTTAGTGGCATCAGAGTGCTATAATTGGACAGTGTGGAAGAGACATGAATTGTCTGGCTAGTTCTTCCTCTCTTAATTAGCAAAGACCATCCATTTATCCCATATCCAATATGACAATTATCCCAACACTTCTTTCCAGTTCAGTGCTTTCCATCTTCTGTCCTACTTTCTTTCTTGCCTGTCACCTTACCTGTTGTGCCTTCTCTTGCACCAGAGCTTGAAAAAGTTACTTTTTTAGACTGCCATTCTCAAAGCATCTGGTTTTGGGATTCCGAGAGCTACATTCCAAAAAGTAATTTTACCAAGCACTAATGTATACTTCACCTTCCCTTATCACATCTATCTCTGTCCTTGTGTTTCATCTTACTAATTGCCAAAGTGTGGCACTGAAGTGTGGCACATTCAGAATGTCATAATAACACCAGCATGAGTACATGCTGACAACACAAAATAAATACCAACCAGATGTGTAATTAGAAGAACACAACAGTACATTTAGAATAGGCTGTCAATACTTTTTAATATGACTACGGCTGGCATCCTGTTTGTGACTTCAAAGGTGTAAGTCCAACTTACATTGCATAGTTCACTTATTTGATCATTGTGGAAGTCAACATTCTCTACTGAATGTGCAACAACTGAATTCTCTCTTCCCCAAAACCATCTTCTGAGCTGATGACATCCCACCCCAACAAAGACATTTACTGGCCAGTGGAAAGAAGAGAGGTAGGGTGGCCAAGCAGCATTCAGTTGTGTTCTTACATACACAGCAGCAACATGAACCTCTGGGATGTCTGGGAGACGCCCTGTCACTGCATGCCCAGTACTAGGAACGTAGCTGGATGCTGCTCTGTTGGCCCCCTGCTTCCCACGAATCAGTACATGGCCTATAGAAACGTAAAAGGTGCGTTTACAGAGTGAGGGAGAAATGTATTGCAGTTCATATATTTATGATATATCTCCTGATCCAGGATCTATCACATAGGCAGAACTGAACAGGGCTGACTTTTTAAACAGCCATCGATTGGCCTGGTGCTGCCCCTGCCAGTATGGATACTTTCTTCAGGGGTTCTAAACAGCACTACGTCTGTTCTCAGAGAATCGAAACACAGTCCTTTGGGCATCCTGATGGACTCGAGAAGTGTTCAAAGTACATTTTGTGTTCTTGTTCCAGGCACTGAAGAAGACATGATGATGATGAGCAATTACAGCTAAATGCTCCTTTGCAGGCCAGAGTGGGTAAAGATGAAACATTTATTTCCTGAACAGTTTATTGAATTAACAGAATTGGGTGGAAGACCTATGCTAAAATGTGTCAGCTAACTCAAAACATATGTCTTATAAAAGCCATCAGAGGTTCATTTAGACATGTGCTGCTGATAACTATCAGTTTAATTTGATACTTCCTACAGTGACATGACTGACGTCAGAACAGCTCTCTACTGCTGTGTTTCTGTTGAGACTCTGACATTGAATGAGGCTGTTGTTGCCCAGCTGCCTTATGGTATTAACATATCGCATTCCAGATTTTTAGAGAACCAAATGCTGAGAAAACTAATGGAGTACAGAAAGTTCTCCTGCAAGCCATGCTTTCTCTAGCATATATGAAGATTTCTACAATGTCCTTCTTAGTCGCTGCGTACCACTCAGGGAAGCTTACAAAACTTTAAAACTGTCATTAAAAAGAATAAAACAATTAATTCAGTAAAAATACAAAAAACATAAAAACTAGGGCCCAAATCCTGTTGATAGTTTGTACTTAGAGAGGCATTTGGTTTTTAATATGTTGCGGAAGATGGAACTTTCAATGGGAGAGGTCATTTTTCTACTTTATTGTGTTATATATGTTTTTAAAACTATTTTTTTAACTTGGATCTTCAACTTAAACAGAAAGCAACTCTGGTTTAATTGTGTTTTAACGTCTGTATTAATAATTTTTAATTCTGTTGCATTTTTAAATGGTTGCAAGCTGCTTTGAATCCCACGCAGGGAGAAAAGAGTGATAATTTGAGGCCCCTCCCTTAACTGCAAACCCCAAGATTCCATAGGATGTTGAAAGTGGAATAATAGAGCTATAGCAGTCTAGTGCAGAAATGGCAATGGCTAAGCAGTGAATTCTGCCCTGACCCTCTGATCCCCCCTTACTGGTCAGCACTTGCGGAAATCAACAGGGGTCTGTTCCTCTGTTAACTTGGGAAACTGCTGACTAATGTTCCCACCCCCTCACACAAGCAACCTCTACTGCAACAGGCAGAAACAAGGTCCCTGTTGCAATCATGTCTTGCAAGGGAGATCACTCACACAAGGGTGTGTGAGTGTGTGTGAGAGAGCATCCGTCAGCCAGTTCTTGAGCAACAGGAGAACAGACCCCCATTGATCACAGCAATCTCCAGTAAGTGGTGACCAGAGGACTTTCACAGTCCCTATCTATTTCCTAAATGAAGGGATATGTAGGCACCATGAGTGCAAAGCTGTCACAAATGTGTAACTCTTAGTTACACATTCCTAACCAATAGGTTTCTGGTCAATATTTTTACAATTTTTTTTCTCCACTGGGAAAAAGTCCTTCAAAAAACATGCAGTTTGCATTTTATTCTGAGGTGAAAAACACATATTGTATTTTTGTGCAGAAAACACCATTTTTTATGCAACCCTCCCATGTATTTTTCACAGAGAATAAGTCTTAAACTGCAAAGATTCTCATCTGTCCAGCATTCTCCTTGTCACAGTTTTCTGACACTCATGAAACCCCTTTTTCATCCATTACTCTACTATTTTTGAGTATTTTTTCCCATCTTACTAGCATTGTTTCTAAGGCTGCATAGGGTAGCAGTTTTTTCCAATAGAAGAGAGAGAGAGATGCAAATCTATGCCTTTACATTTATCACTAATGTAGGAACCTGCCTCGATGTTGTTGGTAATGTTGATCAGAAATTTCGTTAAGGAGAGCTACCTTTGGGCTGGTTTCATCACAAACTACATTTACATAAAACTAAAATTTGGAAGTGGTGGGTGGATGTTTCTTGCCTTTGAGACTCTGAGGCTTAATTTGTACATTTCTATAGACTCGTATAATATCAGCAATGGGCATGTAAGCCGCATAAACTTATACCGCACTAAGGCAGGGATGGAGAGATGAAAATGGGCAAATGAGGGACAGATCATCTTTCCATCCATAGGCACAGCCCTCTGCAGGGTAGAGGAAATCCCCACATCATCAGGACCCTGACCAAAGGGCCAGGTGGAAAAATGTCAAGTGGAATCAGTTTCATGACTTCTCTTCTTTCTGTATGTGGAACACTTTTATAATTATGTAATGTTGTAATTAGGAACATAAATACCCTAAAGTTAACCAGATCCTGTCTGTTCTTGGAAGCTAAGTAGGGTCAACTCCAGTTAGTACGTGGGTGGGAAATTACCAAAGTCTACCAGGTACTGTAGGCTGTATTTCAGAGGAAGAAATTGGCAAAACCACCTCTGAGTATTTCTGAGTATTCCTAAGAAAACACAATGAAACTCATGGGGTCACCATAAATCAACAGATGATTTGAAGGAGTGTGCATGCATATAAACCCACATATAAACCCATAATATTTTTGTATTATCTATGTTTCTGTTTCTAGGCCAGAATCCTGAATGGCTTGGCATAGTGTAGTAATTCCACATAGAGAAGTGCTACGGCTGGCCTTTCACCACCCCCTAGACTTACTGCAGAAGTGCTACAGCTTCCACACCACACCTCTTCAGAGGTCTCAGCAGGGCTGCCTTATCCTTAGGCACTTTAGTCATAGTGCCCAAGGCCTATAAAAATGTTAGGGCCTATGAAAACAGGGTTTGAGGACCTACAAAAACATCCCTAGCGGTACATTGAGACAAGGCAGGGAATCAAAGACTACCTAGGGCCCTATGAAAATCTTAATGTGACTCTGGGTCTCAGCAGATGATGCTGCAATCATTTTGTACCTGGCTATGTGGAATGGCCAGATGCTTTTCCAATTTCCCCTGCTCTCCACCATCCGTGGAATGGCCATAGGAGGCTGTAGTGGCTGTATGGTACATTGCAGTACTATTTCAGGAAGGTGCTAGAGACAGGGGCACAGCAGGGGGTAGGCAATTTCAGAGGTCTGGGGGCTGTACCCTCTCCAGAGAACTCAGAAGGACAACCCATTAATCACCCATGTCCTCCACACCAATACCCCGCACACCACAAAAGAAGGTTTTTTTGGGAGAGAAAAAAAACCAGTTGTGTGCTCTAGAGAACATGATGTGGCATTTCATCCCATCCCGCCCCCCTAGCCTTTTTTACCCCCACATGCCAGAAGTGACCAGATGGACAATGGCTTGAGTGCTATTGGTGAGTCCCAACTAGTGCAGGCCCACTGGATCTATTCTTGAATGGTGGGAAGTCAACACACAGGGAAATCCCTTTCATGCAATGGGCCTACTCTAGTTGGGACTAACTAGAAAATTTTCATTTTTAAAAATGGATTTGTAAAAGTATGTGCACAAAGAAAAGAAAGGGAAAAGAAAGAGAAAAAAAGAGAAAAAAGTAGGGAGTGAAGTAAAAGTACACCAGATATGAACATGGGCTTGATGTTTATATGTACATCTCCAAATACCAATTTTTTTTCTAATATAAAGTTCATACATTGTAGTACACCCAACCAAAAAGAAGTAACCACTGAGCATTCTGCACCATATGCCACAAAGTTATTATCTGTTTGACCCAAGCAACATGTAGTTGAAGTACTGTTACTGTACTGAAGTACTGTTAGAATAGCATAATGAAGTCCAGTCCATCTGAAACTATCCATTTTTGTTGAACCGCACATAGTTTCAGGTCTAACAAGATTTTAGATATGGAAGCTAGGGCAGTTCTCCATTGGTTAATTTGTGCAGGACAGTCTTAATTTTTTTCATTCCACTTAGCTCTTCATTAATATCAAATTTTAGTGCTTTCCAACAATGACGGATTATCCTAAATCACAACTTCAGGCCTAGTTTGGGGGGAGGTGGTAATCAGACTTGCTTGACTGGATCACTTTTTTTCACTTGTGAGATTTTGTATTGTATTTTATAATGGAATGACATGATCTGAGCAAATGTGGTTGATGCTTAGCACATCATGCTTAATTGTACCCTTTAGGGTTTCTGACATTGAACGTCGTATTACAGCATGTCTTTCAGCTATCTCAGCATGGATGCTTCATTGTCGCCTAAAACTTAACATGGCAAAGACAGAACTACTTATTTTTCCTTCAAAACCTTCTTTACAATGTGCATTCTCTATCACTATTAATTATGTTCCCATTTATCCTGTGAAGGAAGGAGGTAGTCTTGGCTTTATTTTTCACTCTTTGTCTTTTGTTCCTCACACTGAGGCTTTGACAGAGCCATGTTGATCTTTTCTTTATAATATTGCCTGAATCTGACCTTTTCTTTCTATTTCCTCTGCTAAGACCTTAGTTCATGCCTCAGTCATTTCCCACATGTTTGTTTCAATCTTCTATTGACGAGGCTTCCATTATTCATCTTAGTCTGGTGGTTTCCATTCTGCCACTAAAATTATCTTTTTGGCCCCGTGTTTTGATCATGTTATCCCATGCACATTGGTTACCCATTCATTCTAGGATCCAATACAAGCTTCTTGTTTTAATGTTCAAAGCCCTACACAACCTGACTCCCCCCATCCTTCAGCCCTTATTTCTTTTTACCAGCCTGCTCAAGATCTGAGTTCTAGGAACTCTAGGCTTCTCCCCCAACCAAGGGCTCCTCTTCCTTGGCTCAGCTTTGTCCTTTTTCACTTGCTGTCCATATTCATGGAATTTCCTCCCTGAAGATTTGCAGATTGGTCCTGCCCTCGTTATCTTTAAACTTCAAAAACTTTTGCATTTTTCACAGCTTTTGGTATTTTAGTTTGATAGTTTGTTTTACAATCTTGTATATTTTGACTATATGTATTTGTCAGTTTGCTTTATATTATATCGTATTTTGTGTATTTTATCTGGATAATTTGTTTTACAACTGTATGGCATAGTTTTATTATTCCTTCCTTCCCTCTGTGTGTGTGTGTGTGTGTGTGTGTGTATACATATATATTTTAGATTATATGCCTTTGGCAGGACCCGCTGTTTTTGTTGCTTTACATGTAAAGTGTCATGTACATTGATGGTGCTATATTAATAAACTAGGAGGAAGAGGAGGAGTGGGGGAGGTGACCCTCCAATACCTCTGATATCTAGGGACAATCCTTAAGTCTCAGGGATGAAGTCCCAGGGCCTGAGATTTCCTGCCTATTTGCTAAGGATTGCTTGTTAATGCTTTTCTTTTCAGTCCTGAATAATTCTTGGAATGTCTACAGAATTCACATTTTGATTAGGAAAAATTTGAAAATGCTAGTATTATTGTACCAAGTTCACATAAACTAAGATTTTCTCTCTTTCTCTCTCTTGCTGGCCCTTTCCACAGTAGCCTCTCATCCTGGCATGGAGACAGGAGAGGAGCAGGACTGCAACAACGCTTCTGCATGATGTTGTCATGGTCCTGCTCCTTTCCTATCTTCAGGCAGTGCAATTGTGGATTAAATTGTTGCTGAGTTTTCCCTGTCAATGGCCATTTCGGCACTAGACTGTTATAGCGCTATTATTCCACTTGCAACATCCTATGGAATCCTGGGGTTTGCAGTTTCGGGAGGGGCCGGCCGACCAATAACCAATAACATGGTCAATAACATGCAACTGCACCACCTGTTTGCCTGTTCTGCAAAAAACTGGAAGCACAATGGTGGCACTTCCTGTCCCCGTGCAGCCTGGAAAAATACCTGGCTGCACTGTGGAAAGAAGAGGCATGGCCATCACACTCCCTTCCACAGGGAGCCAGTCTGGTGCAGACAGGAGTGCTCCCATTGTACTCCCTTCCAAGCAGAGCCACTGCTGGGATTGCCACTGGAAGACCCGCAAGAAGATGGGGTGTGGAAAGGGCCTCTGTCTCTCACCTTATACAGCAATGCAAAACCCTTTGAGTGTGAACATTTATGTTTTGCAAGCAACTATTTATTTAAAAAATGGGTTGCTATGAGTCGACAGTTAAAAAAAAAACAGTGCATCATTTATTTTGAAGAATGCCTCATGAACAGTTTTGGTGCTCTAGATCAATAGAAGACCTCAAAGAACAACACCTTAATTGCTTCCATTGCCTTTATAGTGAGATATAAACAAAGTATGCCAAATGGAACTACACATTAAACATACACAGCTTATTTTGACCCATGGGAAACAGTTATGTTGCTTCCTGTTTGAAACACAGAGGAGCCAATGGACAATCCTGCACGTATCTCTTCAGGAGAACTGAGTTCAATGGGACATACCCCCAGATAACTGGGTATAGCATTGTGGCTTAACTCTGTCCCATATGAGTCCATTACATCACTCTGGGGAAGGTTTAATGCAGGTATGTGCCTGCTTGAGCACAAGGGATTTCCCATCCAGAGTACGAAACCTTTTCCTACAAATGGGAGCTTATTTATCTTAGAATAAATTTACATTTTAATTTAAATTAATGAGGCATGTATTATCCACAAGATCATAAATCAAAGCAAGGAATGGATCAATGAAAAGATGTGCAACTATAAAGAGGAAAAGCATCCTATGTTTTCATGTGCAGTTAGTTTAGCAAGGGTGGCCATAAAACCCTGGTCTTTTCATCCAAGTACTACCCTACTAGTGGATGATGCCGAGTTCTGTTGCACATGAAGCAGTACATCTGTGCCTCTGTTCTTTAGAGGAATGTAACTGAAGACAGCAGATTCTAAACTGGGACAAGGGAGGACAATTACATTCTGCTATTTAGGCCATGTATTCACGTAGGCCAGTTTCACTTTTGTGTCTTCATTCCTTCCCAGCAGGGTTTTTTAAAACAAAACAAAACAAAAACAGAAGATATTCCAGCTGCACCAATTCCCTGACAAAGCATAAGCCAAATAAATACAAAGTATGTTCTGCTTCTTGCTCACATCCTGTATCAGTGACTGTTTCTCCACTGGAAAACATAGTAGCTCTTGTCTATTATACATCAATAGTTTTTCTATGAGTCTGCTTTAGTTCATTAACTAAAAAAGAAATCCAAATGCTCATCCACCAATGTCAAGCCGAGTTTACTGACACTTGCACTAGAGCAAAAGCTATTCCTGCCACCTCATTAAATTTGTACTGTGAAAATTGGTATCTCTCCAAAACTGGATTCTCCTGTTTACACCAAGATTGTCTGATTAACACTTCTGTTTAAGTCCTTAATAAACATTTCCCAGCTGCACCTTTTTGTCAAACTGCACATTTTTTCCAATTACTGCCCTTTTTTAAAAAAAATATCCTAGCATGAATCCTAGAGCAATTGTTGTTTCAGCAATCTGTGGTCTAAGAAAATATCAACCTTAACCTGCCCTAGATAATACCATCCCTCACCGCTTTCCCCAGATTTGAGTCATTAAGAAAAACATTTGACATTAGGACTGTCCACAAGGAGCTATAAATATAGCATTAGTGGCAGGGTGTTTCTCTTGTGTGAGAGAGAGCTGAGTCCTTTGCATTTACAAGCTGGGTAACCTATAATACTCTTTTCCTACTTTTGGGGGGCTCAACAGAGCTTGGAAAAATTAGTTTTTGGACTACACGTCCCAGAATTCTACAGCTAACATGGACACTGCTATGGGACTTATTTACACAATCCACACTTAGTGCATCTGGTATTGTTCTTCACTACTGGAACCTTCTTGGTGGCTTCTCCTAAGATTTGGATTTCCCTTTCTTGGTAGTTAGACTCTCTTTGCTGTCCCACTTCTCTTTACTTCCCACCAATACAGACAAAGACTTCCTTATTCCTACAAGCTACTGTGAACTGATTTTTTTTTAACATAGGGCTTTTAACAGGGTGCCATACTCCTTTTAACTGTACTGTTTTTAAATGGATTCTTTAACTGTATGCTTTAAATTGTTTTTAATGTTATTTCCCATTTAATTACACTTTAGTGCTAACCTTTTGTATATTTTAGCTGCATCATATCTTCTAATTTGTAAGTTGTTTTGAGTACTGGTTTTAGGGAGAAAGATGGGAAATAAAGAGGAAGAGAGGAGGAAGATGTGGATGATGGTGATGATGGTGATGATGATGATGATGATGATGATGATGAAGATCATCTGGTAGGGATCACCTGTTAAAGCCTCCTCCAAACTGGTACCCTCCAGATGTATTGGACTGCAATCCCCTGTGGTTTGAATAATGGGAATTGTGGTTAAGAACATCTGAAGGACACAAGGCTGGGGAAGGCTGCAATCTATTCTTCTTTTAAAAATATTTTGTATCAGTATAGCAATAGGGATTTTATTGTGTTATGCAAATTTTAGGAATACTGAGTGTTTCCACACTGTTTTGAAAAAAGCTGACAAGGGCACTACATAAATGAAATTATGCTGTTAGATATATCTCATGTTTCTGTCCAGGCATCACACAATTGCATTATGCATGCCCTAATTAAACTACTTTGAGGTTGCAGTGTTGTACACTTTTGGACTGGGTTGGGAGTATGCCCCATTGAATTATGTGGGGGTTTGGCTTAAAATTGTACTGTGACCATCCATTTTGGGGGGAGGAGGGATAAGAGCCATCATGGTATACTGGCTTCTATGTTGGACTAGGACTCCAGGAAACCAGGGTTTAAATCCCCACTTGGACATAGAAACACACTGAGTGACCTTGGGCAAGTCACACCCTCTCAGCCTCAGAGGAAGGCAAACCTCCTCTGAAAAACTCTTGCCAAGAAAACATCTGTGGTAGATTCACCTTGGTTTTCTGTAAATTGGGAACAATCTGAAAGCGCACAACAGTGGCCATTTCCGCACTAGGCTGTTATAGTGCTATTATTCCACTTTCAACATCCTATGGAATCCTGGGGTTTGCAGTTTAGCAGGGGAGCGGCATTTACAATTCTCGGCCAGAGAGCTCTTTGGCCTCAGTGAACTACAAACCCCAGAATCCCACTAGATGTTGAAAGTGGAATAATAGCAGTGGAACAGTGTAGTGTGGAAATGGCCAGCAAGAGGAACAACAGCTTGGATGGTGTCAACTGAAGTGCAGTAACACTGTTCATAGAAAACGGAAAATTAATCTGCCAATAGAAGTCTTTTTGTTTGTTTCTTTTAAGTCTTTAAGAACTGATGCCTGAGCTTGCTTTTTTCCTCCATCCTTTCCATCCCATTTTCTTCATGTCATGTCTTTTATATTGTCAGCCTTAGAAAAGGTACTGATTTATTGCTCACACATATATAACATGAGGGTTCCATTCCAGGATCCTTGTGTTTTAGGATTTTTGCATGTAATGTGGAACACTTCTTTTCTTACCTGAAAGAAACAAGGAAGGCATCGCAAGTGCCAAAAACTGTCTGTATGGACGTTCTGGTACACAGGTACCATCATGAGAAGAAGGGTGGTCAGAAAGTGGCCCTGGATTGTAGGAGCAGGGCCATTTCTGCACTAGACCTTTGAGGAACCTCCCTAAACTGCAAACCCCAGGATTCCATAGGATGTTGAAAGTGGAATAATAGCACTATAACAGTCTAGTGTGGAAATGGCCCAGGCTAATGTAGAAGGTCCAGGTCCAGAACTTTCACTTTCTCACTTAAGGAAAGCACTTTTCAGATTTTCTTTGGCTTAGCTAGGTCACCAGCATTGCCACTCTTGCACTTTGGGTTTGTTATTCAACAGCAAGATCATTTCACAAGCATGACTACTTCATCAGCTATAGACAAGCAGCTGAACATGAGGCAGGGTGAGCAGCACAAGGAAGCACCAGCAAGCAACACCAAATACTGTGAGTAATATCAACAGTGTGAACAGGGAGGCCAGTAGCTCCAGATACCACGAGCAGAGCAAGTGGCAGGAGATACTGTCAGCAGTGTGGGCATCATGAGGAAGGTCTTTGTGTATAATTGACACCACATAAAACAAACTTGGTTAAACACTGACCTATTATGCTTACAAAATGGTGTACTAAAAACCATGTTAAAATCACTTTAATTTTTAATTTAAAAACGCCTAAACAATAGTTCCCCATGTTGATATTGTTACATCAATCCTACCTTCCCCATCCTGGGTATCTCCAGATGTCTAGGGTATCAGTTCCCATCATCCTCAGCCCATATGGCCACTGGTCATGGTGACTGTAATCTCAAATAGCCCAAAAGTACAAAGACAGGGAGGCTTCCCCGCACAGTTTATTATGGATCCAGATGTAACCTAAGATGTACCGGTCCAGAAGGGTGAAGCTAGCAGCCTATGAGATATAATTCAATGTAATAGGATTATTCAGGCTGACTCAAGGAAGGTAACCATTATAACCTACTACATTTATCTGAAACCAAGAATAAAGAAGAAGCTTATTCCGCCACTTGGCAAAACAACCACCATCATCCAACTCTGAGCTGAAGAAACATTCCCTTATTTTCATTGTTTCACAGAAAATGTATTTCTGTTGGCAGGATGAGCAACATCATCCCCTCTAGATATTTTGAACAACAGTTCCCTTGAATTCCTGAATGCTGGCCAAGCTGCCTCAAGCTTCTAGGAGTTGTCATCACAGACATCTGGAGGGCACCAGGTTGCCCATCCCTGGATAATTCATCTCTCACCTCTTATGTAATAAAGTATCTTTGGAAGATCTTATGCAACAGTATAGTTTATGAGCATCTACAATTTGCATGTTAAAATGTTCTCTCATGGGTGGATTCCTTACAGTTCTCACCTATAATATTCACATATGCTCATATTTCCAACATGGGTTAGGCAGACTAGGTGGGGGTTTAACTTCTGAACTAAAACACAGATAAATTTTCCACTGCAGAAAGCAATGAAATTTGCAGTGTGGGAAGCACAGTTGCTTTCTTTCTTAGGAACACAGCTCTTCTTTTCATTGAAGAGATCTTGTACCCAGATCACATTGTTAATGTTAGTTTTCTTCTTTTCTGAATTTTTCTGTAGTCTTTTTTAAAAAGAAGACAAATGGGTATACACAGAGTAACCAATGCTAGAATAATTCTTCTTTTATTTGGCATGAAATGTCCTATTAATACCTCTAAATACGACCTTTGCCTTTTCGTACCATGGACGCCTCATGCTATCAACTCAGTTGGAATGGACCCCTCCCTCCAGCACAGCTGCCAACTGTACTGTTCCCTATTACAGTGACCATTCCTTCTTGTACACTCTCTGCTGGGTTTGCATTTGGGCTCCATTCTCTTTAATGCATATCACATCATTTCTCTGATTTATCATTTTGACAGAATTCATTCTGCATTTCACCCATACCCCCTCCTTCATGAATTTTTTGTCTCTTCCAGATTTGCTTCAAACTCTGATTGCACTAATCTAATCTTCTCTCAACCTTGCAGTTAATTATTGTTATTTGAATTACAGTAGCACCCAGAAGCACCAGTTGGAATCACCATCCTAATTAAGGCACATCACTCTATGCCAGAAGTGTTCCTGCTAAGACAGACACAAGCAAAAAATGCAAAACAGCAGGGACAGAAACTACATTGAACCCAGACAGAGAACGGAAGACAGGGAGGTTGTTGTCATGATTGTTGTTTAGAAAATGGGCCATCATTTTGCTTCCTTCACAGCAAATGTCTTCCATGTGTAACCCTTCTGTGTTTTTTCTATGTTTCTTACAACACAACAGCCATGAAAGAGAGAAGGTAGCATGCTGTCTTTGACTGGCAATTCTATCCAAAAGCACAGTGGTGAGGAAAAGACTTCCATTCCCCTGAAAACACTTTCCATAGCATCCAGGCTTAATCTTCAGTTTCTCCTCTCAGGAGATCTTGGGGTCTATAGTTTGGGGAAAGGTCTATACCCACAGGTCTCTCCCTCCAGCTCACCAGCTTTCCTTTTGTACCACATTCAGCAATGTGAGGGGTTAAACTGAAGGAAAAAAAGGCTAATCTTTTCCAAATGTTGTAACCTCCTTAAACTCATGCTGCAACCAGGCTCTTTTTCTTTTAAAAAAAAGCCTCAGTTGGTGGCAGAGAGGATTTTTAAAAATATGATTAACATGTGAAGTATGAAGACATTTTTGGGCTGTGATCCTGTGACCTATTGGCATACAGTCCCCAGTGTACTTGCTTGAATTGAATTCATCCTACAGCCCCTACCCCAAAGATTCCTTGCTCTTGATTTAAACCTTAATAGCATTTTTAAAAAAAATACAGCAAGCCCCTCAAGTCACCTGAACACACCAACATTCCCTTTCACGCTATGACCTTTTCCGCACTGGGAGAGGGAATCGCCCCATGCCGGTACTCACCGGACCTGTGTGCTCCATGCGAGGGTCCAGGCTGGTCTGGAGCAGTCCATGGCCGCCGCTCCGCACTGCCCCGGGGACAAAAATGGTGGCTTCTGGTTGCTTGAGGCTCCCCCACCCCTGGTGTGAGCCTGAAAATTTTCACCAGAGCGTGGGAACGAAGTGGCGCACTCTGTGCTTTTGAAAGACCTGTTTTAAGCGGTCTTTCAAAAGCATGCTGAACAACCACTTTGGGTCGTTCCGGAGCAGGCTGAGGTCCGGAACTACACAAAGTAGTCTGGACCCAGTCCGCTCCCAGGTATAGACATCCTCTCTGGAGGGCGCTCTGCACCATTTTAAAAACCCAGTGCGGAAAAGGCCTATACATTTATGGCACTACTGTTCCACTTTAACTGCTATGGCTGCATCCTATGGAATCCTGGGATTGTAGCTTGGGAAGTACTGGAGCACTCTGGCTGAGAATTCTAAATCTACTTTCATAAACTGCAAATCTCAGAAATCTATAGGAAGGAATCTTGACAGTTATAGTGGAATCATAACACTATAATTATGTAGTGTTAAAGGGCCCTAAATAAGCATTGATCATATTCCCCTTATGTAGGAAAAAGCACTACCGCACCAGTGGGCAAAGCCAGAGAGACAACTGGATTACATGACAGGGCTGCAAACTGTACACTTGCCATTAAGTCTTACATTATCTTTCACAAACTGCCAAAGAGGCTGTTTTGCCATTTTGATGTGAGAAAAATCCATATTTGTCTTCTCTCTTTGTAGACCAAACTATATGTTGCATGTAAATACTGCCATGCAATTAAAAAAAAAAAAAAACTTGGGGAGAGATAAACAAATGGGGAGGGGGATTTACTTCTCTCTCACATGCACACACAAACACTGCTGCTTTGCTCTTCGTTATTCACTTCTGAAGTGGCTTTTCAAGCCCGAACAAGGTACCATCTGGCTACTGCTACATGTATTTGCATGCAGTTCTTCCCTCCCTCCTATTTTCATCAAACTAATTTACTACAGGAGGATGGAAGAAGTGAGAATTAAGGGATTTCCCTCTAATTACCTTGTAAAACCAGACTCAAGAATTGCATGAACATGCCTCTGTTCCCTCTTCATTTCCACCAAAAGGTTTACCTTGCTGCAGGCCTGCTTAGCTTCCAGCAGAAATCTGCAGATCATAGGGGAGACAACCTTGCACAGATTGGCTTCAAAACTATTAATTTGCCCTTCATCTGTACATCAGTGCATTAGAGCTTGGATTTCTGACTCTTATGCCTCTTAAGCTCCTTGCTCTTCCCTAGTTCCACAGACAAGCAGCTTTATTAGCTTCGTTATTCCTAGGCACCAAGAAAGTAATGAATAGACAAAGAAAGTCATTAGAGAACCCTCACAGTGAATTGAACTATTATTTGATAAAATACAATGGATGCATCTGGATTAATCTAACTCTTTTCTGCCTTCTCAGTGCTATGTTTCACTGATTCTCATTTTTACGTAGGAGTGGCTGATAGCTCCTATGTTCAGTGGGGATGGAATTGGCTCTGGGGTTTACTCTGAACTTTAAAGGATTTATCCAAAGTGCTGATCCTGTGGGTTCCGCATCATGGGTAGTTTCTTTAAATACTGAACTAAAACCCCAAACAGAGCTACTACTCCCCTGACATGGAAGCTATCCATTGCCACAGTTTTTACATCAAAATAAGTGTTTCTATTGCACCTTCATGTCTTCACCCAGCACTTATGAGGGTACATAATATAAGAGTATCATACCTTGGGAGAAAGCACTACAAAATAAGAGGTGTTGAAATACTGATGTTACCCTGATTTCTGCGGGTCGCAGGAGGGACACCTACGTGCACTCCAAATATTATTAAGTTGGGGGAATTAGCAAGGAGCACAAGCTAGCAATACGAGAGGCAGGGTAATGCAGCGAGATCTTTAACCCTATGTTTACGGGGTCGGGCTGCGACAAGAACTAGGCAAGTTGTTCAATTAAAAGATTTTTATTACACTCTCCTTAATAAGGCAAACAATGACGCACGCACTCACGCACACATCCAAGAACTATAGAAGCAGAAAGTGAGGAAAATTGATAGGGGTTTTCAGAGGGTTTTTCTGGGGTGATACTCCACCTGATCCTGCAGTCTGGTAAAAGAGAAGATAGAGATCGAGGCTTGGGTTCGTGGCTTCCCAGCACGTGGAGGCTGAGGGGAGGCTCGCTAAACAGAGCGACAGCAGTTCGGGATGCAAAGCACGAGCGTTCTGACAAGGAGCTTAAACTTGGGTTTTTTATAGGGAAGACTATACCTGGAGGCTAGCCCTCTCCCAAGGAGAACAATAGGGTTTTTAGTGGAGATAAAGCCTCTGAAAGGTCAAAATTAGGATTGATGAGATTTGCCCAGCACTGCCAATTGTTAGAACAATATGTAGATGAGGAGCACTTAGCGTTTGTATACAGCAAGCAGTTCGGGGCTGAGAGCCCTTGCATTTGCTTAATGATCGGCTGTGTCTGGGGGGCACTACTGGCTGTGCGACAGATAGTTGTTTACTGGCCTAGACCTAGCGTGCATAACTAAGGCCGTGTGGCCGTGCCTGCCTACACAGGCTTTCTGTGACCCGATCAGACACGTGGAGTTCATTTTATGGAGAGCCACGTGGAAATATTAACCATAGTCAATATGAAATTGTACACCTCGGGCTGGGGCCAGATAACCGCAGTAACACTGAAACTTGCTGTTATTATTTTTTTTATCTTTGAGCAGCATCAAAACATGTTACACATGCTATTTAAACAGGTTCAGTAGTTGTGCTATTCCCAGTAAAGAGAGTACTGTTCTCCCTTCCTTCTCCCTCATTGCCATCCCCAGTCTTATGGTGATACAACCTGCCAGCTCCCAGAGCCTGAGCTGAATGAGATCTCAGGGAAACCCTTCCCCTCAAAATCCCAGAGCACGCCTCCCAACTTCACCCCATTTGTGGTCCAACTATGGCCCTTTCCACATGTGTGTGGGGGAAACGGGAAAAAACACCCGAAAACGGAGCTTACCAGCAGCTGGGCGAGTCCGTCACCACGCGCAGCAGTGCGAGCTCACTGCTCCACAGTCCTCCGGCATCCCAAATGGTGGCTTCTGGTTGGTGGAGGCTCTCCACCAACCGGAGAAGCTCACCAGCTGGAAGCCCGCCCCCGGCAGATCTGCAGGCACGCACTTGCACACATCTGCAAATCTGCTTCTGAGCCAGGCGATGGAGCGGCAGGGGGTTGTGTGCTCCCTGGTTTTTAAAAACCTCTAAAAAGAGGTTTTTAAAAACCACGCTGCACGACCAGCTCCGGTCGCTCCTGCATGGATTGAGGTGTGGAACTACAAAAAGTAGTCCACGCCAGTCCACGCTATGGTGCAGAAGACCTCCGTTGGAGGTCGCTCTGCACCATTTTAAAATGCTAATGTGGAAATGGCCTTTAAGTTTTACAATAACTTTTTATGGTTACTTACCGAAGCATCACTTCCCTAAATGTTAGAGGAGGGGCCGAGGTTGGACCTGGTCCCAGGCTTCACACTAGATTTGTTTGGTGCTAAAACTGACATGCTAGTATAAAACAAGCTTTGCTGAGGACAAATAAATGCAGCAGAGATCTTATAACAGAAGAAACTGGCCTCCCCGTGCAGCTGGTGATAAACTAGGTCTTGAAGGCTATCAGACAAACCCTGTTGGCCAATTCTTTTAGCCTGGAAAAGTAGCCCTAAAATAAGACCAAAACAAGTGATTACAAGTGACAGTCTTATAGTGAAGACCTAAACAAAGGAACTGCAGGTACACAGGTATAGCCTGCATCTGCCTTCTAGCAGCTCTGAGAACCAAAGCAGGCAGCAAAAAGGAAACCCAACACCATCACCACACAGGACTATTGCAATTGCTGGCTTGTGTTGTGCCTTATTCTGTTGCTTTTGTGCTGTGTTCTGGGTATTAAAGCGACAGTGAGGTGTGGATGGAGGAGCGCATTTTGTGTTTCAGACCTTCACATTTTTATATTGCTGTTCTTATTATATTTAGTTACTTGTGAGAAATGGGGAAAGTTAAGAGTATTCTAAAAAAATGTTAATTATGAGTTGTAACTACTGGGGGTAGGGGCTTAAAACTATAACTGGGACTAATTATTTTCCAAATTTAATTTCCCAAAGTGTGCTACAGTGTTTCTTACTGCAACAAAGATGGTAACAATCCCAATGGATGCCAATATCAGGAGATTTTGATTGATTGATCTGCCCTTTTCTAATATGGGACCCAAAGTGACAGAAGTGCCTACCTGCCAGCATGAAATTTCTCTCAGTCAATGGTATTCCTGAGGTAAATCAGGCCTTCCACTGATGAGCAAGCCTTGCAAGTCCCACTGTTACAAACTCCTTGTTGCTTTGTACTGGTTGCATGTTTACTGCCCAGTCTTATCCAGCCTTTTGCTGTCTTCTCAATTATTCTGTTGATAACTATTCCCTTGCTGCTTTGGTCCAGGCTTTGGTTCCAGTGCTAGCTGAACAGCTCTCTGAATTTCCTCTACTCAACAGTTCCATTCATTTCTGTGTTTCCAGGAATAGGACAGGAAGGCGGCAAACTGCAGGAAAATGGAGCACAGGGGTCCACAGGCTTAACACACAGTACAGAAGAAGAAACCTGCCCCCCAACATGGATCTGATGTTTCATTCCAAGAAAAACTCCTATCACAACTTAATTATTACTTTTTTTCCACAGGGGGAAACTGCAAAGTCTTAAACATGACAAAAATGACAAATCTGCTATAAAAAATGCATATAATGACAAGATTGAAACATGACACAATATTCTCATTGGAATTGCTATCCACACAAAATCATGCAAACAGTGAGATGACAGAATATTAGGAAAAGCTACAAACTACCAATTGTACATCATAAGAAACATCCCACAGCAATCCATTCATGGTAAAGAGGTGGGGAAAGGATATGTTGAACTAAAAATAGCAATAATCAGCCACTGTAATATTTCTGAATCCCTGCTTAAATACTGGGAGAGCCAGAGTGGTGTTGTGGTCTGAGCACTGATCTATAACCCTGGAGACCAGGGTTTGCTTCCCCACTCAGCCATGGAAACCCACTGGGTGACCTTGAGCATCTCACACACTTTACTTAATCTCTCAGTATGAACCTGCTAACATTTTAAGATCCTTGGAGGAGGATTTTCTTTCATTCCCACCACCTGCCCATATCCCTGTCTAGCAAAGATACAGAAGAGAGCTTTATCAGTGGCTGGTCCCAGCTTGTGAAATCTGTCCCACAGAAGGGTCACTTGGGCCCTTCTCTGCTCTCTTTCTGCCAAAAGGCAAAGACCCTTTTATCTAAGCAGGTCTTTGCCTCTTAATTCATGTGGCAGAAGAGTTGTCTAATGTGTGCTACCTTTTTATCTTTTTAATTATGTTTTAAATTCATTTTAAGGTGCTTAACTTTGTGCTCTTAACCGAATGTGTTTGTTTTACTCTTCTGCGTAATAAGGTTTTATTTTTTAAAATATATTATTATGAACTATATTGTTAAATATAGTTCAACAAAACATACAAAAGAGAGAAATTACAAAATTCCATATGTATTCATCAAAATCTGTACATATAGAATGCTACACATGTCAAATATTGACCCCCCCTTCCCCTCACTTCCATTTATCTATGTTTTCCCCAGGTTTTGTCCTCGTTATTTATACCCATTTCTTTAAATAATATTTCTTCTCTTACACATACTGCAATTATAATATATCTCATTTTTGATATTTTAGTAATTTCAGTATGTCACATGCACTTAAACAGTTATTTTTCCTTACATTTTAACCAACCTAACACACCCTTCCATTCTATCTCAAATTTCTGCATATGCAGAACTATGCGTAATAAGATTTTAGCTGAATATTTTAATTGGTTGTTAAGCTGCCTATGGTTGCATGTCAAGAGAAAGATGGGTCATCAGTTAAATAATATTATTAAATAATTGGCTCCTATTTGAAGGGGGTGGCTGAGAGCATGTAATGCTGAAGGCATTCCTGTGGTGCTCAGGAGGTCTGTGTAAGTCAATGTATTTTAAAAGTACAGTTCCAAGTACAATCCCCCTTTTCAGACACAACAGTATGGAGCACTTCCAAATGCCAGGAGAAGAGAAGGGACATCTTTGTCCTTGCTCCTTGTTCCTGTTATCTCCATCCTCCCCACTATCCACTTGCAAGTGAGTAAAGGAAACAGTATGGATGTTTGAGGAGCCAGCATGCTGGCATAGAAAGGAATATTCATTTCAAAACCTTCTCAGATTTGATGAGGAAATGGACTGATTTGTTTCTCATTTTTT